>JAVTVY010050648.1:0-26030 GCA_036873755.1 Hanleya hanleyi | reverse complement strand
AGTTGTGCAAGGCACCTTTTTTGGTCCGATTCGAAAATCCAATATGGCCACAAAGCAGCCATGTTGGATTTCCCCATGAAACTGTGTTATTGCGATTTCTCAGGAACTATTGCATGAATCTTTGTCAAATTTGGTACACAGGTTCCCCTTGTGATCTAGTTGTGCAAGATACCTCTTTCTTTCCGATTCGAAAATCCAATATGGCCACCAGGCAGCCATCTTAGACTTCCCCATGCAACTTTATCATGATTTCTCAGAAAGTACTGCATGGATCTTTCTCAAATTTGGTACATAGGTTCCCGTTGGGGCCTAGTTGCGCAAAATACCCTTTCCTCGTCCGATTCGAAAATCCAATTTGGCCACCAGGTGCCCATCTTGGATTTCCCCTTGAAACATAGTTATCGTGAATTCTCAGGAACTACTTCATGGATCTTTCTGAAATTTTGTACACAGGTCCCACATGGGGCCTAGTTGTGCAAAATACCATTTTTGGTTCGATTCGAAAATCCAAGTTACGCTCCAAATTAATACGGTATTCCTGAGTTGTGACGTTGCATCACACGAGTCGGCGGATCAAACGGTGGGACATATTCTATATAGTGACTATAGAGAATATCCATACCTTCACCTTCCATATCAAGAGGTTCAAATAATTCGGAATTAAAATGTATTTCTTCAAATTTTAAATCAGTTTTCTTTAGTCCAGTGAACTGCCCCACTGTTTCGTCTGCCAATGGGTCGGCTACATGAAGGGATGTCACTTGTGACACAACGTCGACAACTGTAGACTACTGTGTGTTTTGATCCAAGGGAGATAATCAGGATTCAGACACTTTCGAAGTTTCAACATTACTGCGAGAATCCGTTCAGTATTAAGTATTGTATCATCTTACTATTTTCGAGCATGGTATCTTAAAAGAGATATCTCAAACTAGCCCAGTAAACAAAACAGAATTAGCATTCGTTCCTAATTATAAAATTTTAAGTATGTTTCATAGCTCATGCCAAAGGGTCAAAGACATTTGTCTTCGCTTCCAGTACCCAATGATGTCACGTGCAAACAAAAATACTACAAAACGAAGACGAAGGATCCTCCGGACATTCACTTTCAGACTAACTTTTCTCTTGTACTATAACAACCGACATAAGTACAGTTTCTAGAAATCTTGAAACTCCTTAAACTTAGAAAGATGATATCTTGTTGTTTTCCAGTGTCCCTTTTTCGATCTTTTTCGCTCAGATTCGAAATTCTGTAAACAAAATTACAAATCAATCGTTTGTTCTTAGTAACAATGGACAAAAAGATCCTCTTGTCATTAGCTTACAATTATCGGACAATGGTGGGCGCCAAGATCCTTCAGGATCTCTCGTTATCTTATTTACTCTAGCTGGATGAAAAATGTGTGTGGGGTGACTTTGAATACTCAAACTTTTTAGCATTCTGAATTATTGTCTTGTTGGAGAAGTATTTTTAAGAATGCCAGAAGTGCCTGAAATAGATAACTTCAATTTTTAGTGCAAAACAGCAGAAATGCAGCCAAGTGGTGATCGGTAGGAAACTAAAACTTAAAGTTTGGTTTTATAGTTCAAATCGGCTTGTTTTGTGAAATAAAACAGCATAAATATTGCGCGCTGTTTTGTAAAAACCCAGAAAGAATTCAGAGTCAACCTATTATGAGTAAGGCTTCGAATATCCCCTTCAAATCGGGAGGTGTTCGAAGTCACCCCTGCCCATTGTGTTGTGAATAAAGCTTGAATGTATTCTCGTTCCTCAGATCCATGCACCTGCGTTGACTTTGGATATACAGGCCTACAAATGCAGACGACCATTTCAGGTAACAGAATGGTGATTGCAGTGGACTACCCATCCCACTCGCCCACAGTGACACCCCCCGTCCCCTCACACACACACACACACACACACACACACACACTCATCGACTTCGCTTCCACACCACCCCCACTTAAGTAAGGGATCTGGCGACATTTGTATTCGATTATGTAAAAATAAAGATTCAAAAATGTTATGCCATAATCGAAACCTAGATACTGGAATTCAATGGACCAGTATCAACGAACTGAAAATATGGAACATGACATGTGCAGTGATTTCTTTCATATTTTCAAAATATTGCAATATCGCGATATAGCGATATCGTTCAATATCGCTTATTGCGCAATTAGAACGCGATATTTCGGAATATCGCGACTCCGCATTATCGCTTCGCATGCATTTTCTCGTTAACGCATCGCGTTTTACTCTACCGCTTCGCGTTTTCGCATTTTCGCGTTATCGTATCGCGTTTTCGCACCATCGCGACATCGCCCAAAATGTTTCAAGGGCGAAGTTCGATGGCCCCTCTTGGCCATCATAAATGTATGCAGATGGATATAAAAAAAACTATTCACAAGCTCAGCATGTGGCCAAGAGTCTTATAAGTGATCAGCGTCTACAGAAACATCATACACATGCTGAGGATGGGGAGAGAAACATCGGCGTGTGGATGTAGATCAAGCTACATAGAACTGCACGGACGGTAACTGTGGTACCACTGCAAATTATATAACACGAAGGCATTAATCATATCTAAATATAAGGGAGTAGAGCTGTTGAACTGAACGAGTATGTACAGGTATAAACAATTAACATTGTAGGGCATCACGTGTCTACCTGTCAACAAATTAGCCTATATCCTATCCCCATTCACAATCATGAAATGTGAAAAGAAAATTCATTTCAATATTTCGTTGTCGGCCGAACACCTGGTTTCCATCACGTCATCCACTCCAATTTTCACTTCATCTTTTCAATTATCGATTCCTCAACAGCTTGTTTCTAGGAAAATAAAGCCCTGCCCTGCACTCAAGTGTTTATTCAAGTGTTTACTTGAACGTTCCCATCTGCTCATGTCGATAAATACAATCCATGCAATGTTTACGGTGTGGTAGCTCAACCGGATTCGACGTGGCGGATGGAGATTTGCCTTATAAGTGATTCGACATGTCCGGGGTTGTGGTCATTTGCGTACACTTCACCATCCATAAGATGGCTTGCGAATCGTGTGTCTCCATTATCGCGGAGCGATATTCGGTATATTACGGGATTCTGTTCGGCCTTCATCCGGCGGAGAACACACTGGAGAAATCTGATAAATTACAGGCTTTCATATCACTTCGGAAACAGATATTGCCTGGGCTTACAAACGATATAGGTATGAATAACTTTCGTATCATCCAAGAGGTGTGGTGGATCTGTAATTTTGAGCAAGTAGGACATCACATGATTCGAAAATGGCGAGTTACGTTGGGGTTACGTCGGTAGAATTTAGCGATTAGCTGACCAAGTCACGTGGTATTGATTTCTGGAAATTCCCTCTTGCCCGTTGCCGAAAGTAGGCTGAAAATGGATACACACGATCCCAGGGTCAGTCTTACCGCGTATAGATGACCGAGATGATTACAGGTTGAGGTTGTGGTATCACGATCACAGTTTTGGAGTATCCGAATGTCAGAAAGGTCACACGATGGAATTCCCCTTAGTACTTACTTGCAAATTAGCTCATGTCATATTTTTAAATTGTATGTATTAATACCAATACACCCTAAATGTTGACTAAAAATCAAAGGGGAAGAATTGATTAATATTTTTCAACCTCGGTGCTACTTATTTTGGTGTATCTGACATAGATAGGAGAAAGCATGAAAAAGTAGCTGACGATGCATGATCAAGTTGTATAGTTTTTGGGGAGCTATTGGAATCACTTGACAAAATCACAATATATACAATTCTAACATGCTCCACTTTATAGCCGTGCACTGATTGGTCCAGACCTCAAAACATACGGAGATTGTCACACGATAATCTTCATTTGTTTGTTGTGATCTGTTTCATTCACGTGCCAAACTGGTGGCATCTCATTCTTGTGACACAATGCTACAAAGCTGAGCGATGATTGGTTCATCCACTGCGCAGTGGGCGGAGTTCACACAGCTGCAGCTCCTGAACGGACAGCACGCGCGAGCATGGCCTGCAACCAGTCACGAAATTCTCACATCAAAACGGGATAAGTTTGCGGAAAATTTGCCATTCCGCTTATGAAATGAGGAAATATTTATCATTGTGCATGTTAGAATGAAGTTAATGACATTCTTAGTGAATATTATCGTGTAATAATTTTTCGATGTTTAGTTTTAGACCTCATCAAAAAACCTCGGGGCTACGCCACTCGGTTTGTTGATTGACGGTCTAAAACTAAACATCGAAAAATTATTATACGATAATATTCACTAAGGCGATCATGAACTCCTAAGCAATTCAGTTGGGTGGTGAATAATTATTCCGTCAGGAGAATTGTGGGTATGTTCTGAAATATCAGCTCAAATTTTCGTGTTGTTGTTGTTGTTGTTGTTGTTGTTGCAATACAGGCTAGTCACGCATTTTTTTTTTTTTTTAGACATGAGAATGTTCCTGAGATAGAATTATTTTGATACATGAAATATGAATAGGTTCTATGTTTAAGGCGGTATCTGACATTGTCTCCACGAAATTACAGAACACTTCATCCTAAAATAATATGTTTAGCTGGCTGCAAGCTCCTTAATCAGAAATGTTGCCAGGTCAGATTGATCGAGTTGACGTAAATATTACCTCGTTTTATAACACCACTTTCTATCTGTTCTCTAGATGTTGAGTATGTGCTTGTCCTCAATCCCAGTATCCTTCCCTATATATCTAACACTCTATGTCTTGTTGCAGTTAAATCGCACAGACTGTAATCACATTTTTCATTGGATGCTTATTGTAAGACTGAGAGGATTTTTACCTCAGGATGTTTGTGTATTCTTGAGAATGTTTCGTTCTATTACCTAACAAGCAAATTAAACAATATTGGACTGACGCCTGTCAGAAACGGATGTTGTTCATGATAACTTAATAAATGTATCCTGGTGTTCGCATTACAAGCTTGAAATTTCAAATCTAATGCTGAATCCAGTGCGTATTTACATGTGTAAAGTTGCCATTCCATTAATCCCCTGGCCCATATACCGATATGGAGAAACAAACTCTACAAACCCTCTTCTGTTCTATGTTTTTTAGTTATACTGATAGAGCACTGATGACCACAGATGGGCCCGACCAGAAGCCGCCTGTGGATGGCGAAAAAATACAGAGGCAACGACCCAAAGTGACAATGATCCAAGAAAAACAACGACTAGAAATAAGAATGCCAGTCCCGAAAGGAACAGAACCAGACACGTTACCACCATATGACCAACAAACCACCCAGTATCTAACAAAAATTTGGTTCTTTGATTTTCACGTAAAGTATGACACCGCCTACCATCCTATACTCTGATACTCACTTCAATCGCTGTTACAGGTACAGATTTCTGGAAAGCACCAGCAGTTCTAAACAGTTTTTGTTCTGGACGGCTTTGCAAGTACGAGATCGGTACAAAGACAAAGAATCAACCACGTGATGCAATGAACAGTATTTACCAGAATAACCTAAACGACCAAAATAGTTCGAAAACTTGTTGAAAGACAATATCTTCCACTCGACCTTCTCTCATTATATCGCTCTTCACTATCTTGTCATTTAGTTATCTATTTGAAAACATAGCGCTTGTAACGATATCTACTGAACAGAGAAATGTATAACGAAATCCAAATAAAGCATTTGTGATGACGGCCTGGGATATCCGTGTGGGAAGCGGCCCTTAATCTACAATTTCAACAATCTGTACCTGCAAACAAACATATGACAAAGGAAACAACATCGTACAAAAAAAATTGTATTTCATTGACTTACTATATATCCAATGATAAATCAATGGCATAGACATAAACGAGGAGTTCTGCAATCTCTCCCAGCCAACATTCCCATGCGGGCCCCATGTGGGATTATGGTGGGCTACGTGGGCTTAGCTGGGCTAGGGTTCTGGTCGGGTTATTTGCTGGGCTACAGATGGGTCCCGCATGGGCCGAGCCCGCTAAGGATTCTGTTCGGCAAGCCGACCTGGGCCCCATGTGGGCATTGTTCGGGCTTGACGGTTCAATGTTAAGTGGGTTCCGCGCGGGCATTCCACTGGGCTTTTCAGTAGGCCCCAACAGGGCTGGCCGAAACTATTTTTTTTTAAATGATTCAGTTTTAACAGCAACAGTTTTCAGAAGAGCCGTATTTATGCATGATCATATTTGCCCAGTTAATTGATAGGATCGTATCCACCTGATCAGACAATAGGGATAAATATTTTAAATCATCTGATTTATTTCATGCATGTTTAATAATAAGTAATATAGATCATTTTATGCATGCAAATAACTAAATATATACTAAATAAGAGATCTGATATCAGGCATATTGATCGTATTTAGAGAGTGCACGGTATAAAATATATATATAAGCTGGGATTTTCAGTCTGTTTTAAGAACATATGCCAAGTCAAGGCGGTCAACGTTAGAAATTCGATCCTGGTGAACTTTGTACCGGTACTGACTGTACCATGTGTACTGGTCAGCTATGTTACCCTAACTATATTTAACCTCCAAGAACAGCTGTGGGTTCCCGCCAGTACATACTCTCTTTGTCCTACTGCAGCATTCAAAGCACACATATACTATGATGAAAGAAGGTCTACTTTGTTTTACCATGGAGCTTACAGTTTTTCGGTTTTACCCACCATGTGAGTATAAACGTTGATTAATCTTATCGGACTGAAGTATATACATTTTGATTGTTTATCGTTTTTCTTATTCAAGGAATCAAACTTAATATCGGGTCTATGGTTATTGCAATATTCCATGCAACGTTCGAACATGTATTTGATTTTTTGTATTTCCTTTAACTCTTCCCACCTGCATGTACTTTACTCTAAATTGTTGAAATAAATTGATTTAACAATTTGCATTTTATTCTATCTTAACAGGAGTTGAGACCTGAGAATTTATACAGATGCGAGTTAAAATCCAAAGGAGTCGCAGATTGCTGTTTACATGTTGAACCAGGACATGTACATGATGAGTGAGAAACAGTCAACTTGGGCAAGCCAGGGGCCTGTCAAGACAACAAGAAACACAAGACCTTTTTGTCCGTTCCAGCTTTGATAGCGAATGAAATCAAACAAAAATAAAATACAGCCCACACACCCCCCACTCAAAGCCCAAACAAATCCCACTCACAACCCATGTGGGCCCCATGCGTAGCCCGCGTCGCCCCCACTCCGGTTAGCCCACTTGGGCCCCGCGTGGGGACGTGTGACAAAATCAGCCGGGGCCCGGATGGGATACCCAACTGGGCCCCAATAATTGGCCCAGATAGGGCCCAATTGGGGCCCATCTTACAGTGTTGGCTGGGCTGTTCCCCCAGTACAATGACCAGTTAAATCATACAGTTGTCCTTTTGTGACGGTACGTGCCAGTTTATTGGCTGTAGATATATGATTGCCAGTTTCCAATATCCACTTCGGAGGAGTCTGTAAAATCGGTCCATTTCTTAGCCTGTCCCGTGTGGGTGTGGCGATATTCCAGTATAGCCCAAGTAACCCAACCCAAATTTTGTAATGTACATGTGACCGTTCATCCTAAATTGGATGATGTACGTCAGGCCAATGAGTGTGCCGAGAATTTATAGGTTATTGTTCAAACTGCAAGTAGGCAGGAGATCCAAGTCCACCAATCAGCCGATGACCGTATGACCATATATTTGTTTTAAGGAATGTGACATCTATGGAAGGTCGTTAATGCCAAAATCTTACTGATATTAACAGCGGTGTAAACCGGATTTAGACCGCGGTGTAAATCGATTTTCACCGCGGTGTAAATCGATTTTAACCGAGGTGTAAATCGAATTTAAACCGCGATGTACATCAAATTTTCCGCGCATTGTGAGGAGAAGAAATAATGCACCTGTGAAAATGGGAAATATTTCTTTCATCAATACTGGATATTTTGAATATAACGACAAATAGGACATTCCTGATCACTCTTGAATGTTACTGAACACTAACATTCTACACATCTATTAAGATCGTGTGTACCAATCCATACCAGAGGATTCTTGATTTGGTCGGGCCAACTAGTTTCTTTGAATACTTAGTAATTCCACGATAACTAGTCTTAAATTTTGGACAATCTTGACAATTTATTAACATGTTGCTGCAAAGGGATTATGGTCACCTTCAAAGCAGTCACAGTCATTTAGGTTGTCTTGATGCAGTATTATAAAAACTTCTAGAAATATTGAACGAGAACATGTTTAAAATATAATTTTGTGGATTCATTCTCTAAAAACCTGTTTTGACACTTAAAAGGAACCAATACCTCAATATTAGGAGAACTTGATACAATGGAGATCATTTGAATTTGCTATTCCCAAGCGAGAGAGTATAACTTACTGTGAAAACCATTCAAAGATTTTGAGTGAAGTATTAATATGTTGAGGAATATTTTCAAACTATTCCGAAAGCATTCCGCAAAGTCTCTTGGGAGTACAATCTTTACTTGTGTTACGCTGGACTCATCACTGTTAGGAGCGAGTGGAGCCGAGTACATGTGTTGCTCGATATGGGCTTTCAGAAGCCTCAACATCGCATTGAAGCCTCAACATCGACATGTCGATCCTTAACATCGTAACGGACAAAATATCGACATGATCGAACCTTAACGTCTCATTGCAATATTAAGAATTGACATGATGGTCCTAAAAATCGCAATGTACATAATATTCTATATGTCGTCTGCGAGTTCTGAGCTGATTTAATACACCTGTCGAGTTATTTTTCACAAAAAAAAGTCAACTTACTCTACCAGGACTGCACAATTGTCTGTTCGGAACAATTGTAAGCTCCGGAACAATTGTCTGTCCGGAACAATTGCAAGCTCCGGAACAATTGCAAGCTGAAAGCGGATTAAGGTTTGCCCTATTGGGATCACTTTGAGCCTATTCGCATGAAACCACGAGCAAGGAATCATGGGTAAATCTAAAACAGTACGATTACAGCGAATCTTGCAGTTTTCATGAGATGGAATTGGATGAAAGTGTGGTGGGTTGACCCTTGATCTTTTGGTGCACCATGGAGCAGAAGTTACATGACTGTGACCGATTAACTGAGAAGGCATCAGTAGTAGATAAACCGCAGCTAGGGTTGAAATGTGTGCATGTGTCTGGGTTTGATTTTGGGTGTAGATTTGGTATAATTTGGCCATACTGGATCAATTGCGTACAGTAGCACTCGGAGAGGATCAGGGAAATTTCGAACTTGGGACTAGTTCATCCATAGGAAGAAAGACGAACGGAAAAGTTAACCCTTCAAGAAATTATATCCAGCTACATATGCAGCTGAGTGACAACGTGGTTCCACAATAACTTGACCCTTATCCAATCATGTTCCTCAATATATAATTGGTTTATTTGATTGAAAACACAGACAATGATGATGTTATAACAATATTTCGTCGAATGTCAAGAGATTGTTTGAAGTGTACGTGTACACGTGATCTAACTGTGCTCTCGTTCCAAATACCAAGCTGAACGCGTGGCAAACACAATCGACTCACAAATACAATGACGAAAATGTTGATGCCAGCAAGCTTATCATCTTATTTCGCCATATATTGTAAATATGTGGCATAGTAAACACTTTCAATATCGTGAACTGCGCAACATCTTTTTCAAACGATGGCGTCAGATAGATCAATGAAAACGAGTCAACAAGGCTAGATGTAGTTCAACCGTTTCTTGTTACAGTACGATAATAGCGCGACCAATAGACGATGAACATCAACGGTCGAGGGGAGATAACTTTCACGGCAAAGACTAATTCTCGACTGACAGTCCAGAGTTCAGCTGAACAAGTGAGAGTCAGAACATAGGTAACCTATTTCCTCATTTAGTATTTATATTCATTTACATGAACTTTTCACATTACCTGCGTGTATGTTACCGTATCTAAATAATATATTCACAAATGACACCACCGGTGGTACCGGTCTTGTTAACCCTCTTGTTTGAATAATGTGCACAAAAGCGGCACAGTTTTGAAATTTGATACTCAAGAGTACTTAAATATCACTGAGAACAGACGTACGTCAATCATTAGTAGAATCCCATCATGCGATCCCCAACAGAAATAGTAATGATGCACAGGAATACCATATATGGCCTACAGATGTGCTGGCAATACCTCAAACAGTTTATATATGTTCTAGTTTCCGTTGTACACAGTCGGTCGGTGTATTATTTTCGCGTGGTAATACATTAACGTGGGATATTCACACGAAGGCTATCAAAACCTTGAAAGAATCAACTTGACGTCTCCTTGAGAGATAATCCCTTGGATTCGTCACGGCAAAATATTTCCGATTTGTCATGCGATATCCTGCTGTTAGCTGAATAGACATGTCTTTGTGATTCAACAATATTCGTTTATTATCTGTCTATTCTTAACATAAAGAGAAAGACACCGAACATGATCAATGATACGATATAGGGTTTACTTTTGCGCGCACTTGATGTGGAAAAGATTCGTTGCTATGCATGGCAAAGCCATTTACTCCATGAGCAGTCATATTGATAGCAATATCAGTAATAACAAGCGATGATATGATTTGATAAAATTTTCCATTATAACATTTACTCCGCCTACTCCGATTGATTGTTGCATATATAGTATATTCACAGGAAAAATCTAAATACATGTACATACAACTCTGAAATTAAACTGGTACCCCTGATTACTGCATGGTAACCACTTCCCAACACTCATTTGCGTACACTTCACCATCCATAAAATGGCTTGCGAATCGTGTGTCCCCATTATCGCGGAGCGATATCCGGTATACTACCGGATTCTGTTCGGCCTTCATCCGGCGGAGAACAGACTCGTTAAATCTGATAAATTACAGGCTTTCATACCTCTTCTGAAATAGATATTGCCTGGGCTTACGCAATAGTATAGGTATGAATAACTTTCGTATCATACAAGAGGTGTGGTGGATCTGAAATTTTGAACAAGTAGTTCATCACATGACTGGAAAATGGCGAGTGACGTTGGGGTTACGTCGGTAGACTTTAGCTGATTGGCTGACGAAGTCACGTGGTATTGATTTATGGAAATTCCCTCTGGCAGTTGCCGAAAGTAGGCTGAACATGGATACACACGATCCCAGGGTCAGTCTTACCGCGTATAGATGACCGAGATGGTTACAGGTTGCCCAACACTGGCATCGAATGATAACAGTATTCATGGAAAAGAAATCAATTTCCAACAGTGACATTAGGTTTTGCGGGTTAGGCATATTGCAATTGGTATCCGGTAGGAATGAAGAAATGATACCTTCCATATCGGACCACCTGAATATGTCTATATCATTTTGTGACGTCATCATGACGTATTTTCACCTGGATTGTTAACATTCAACATATAACATAGATGATAGTTTATGTACTTTGGGTATTTTCTTACCTCTTTATACTGGAAACCGACGGTTCTGAGGAATATTCCGTTGTAATACTCTCAACTGAAACTATTCCATCTTCGTACTTCCAGATGGAATGACGTAAATTGATAGTGTATTTGACCAATCAAATTAGTCCTTTTGATATAATTTTATGAACATCAAGTTATTATGAGAGATCATACGCATCTACATGTTCAAACTTCACTGACGGTTTGAGCAGGAAGCCTCGATAGTTTGACTTACTTGTACATTGGAGTCGGATCATGGTGATGTATTTCTATCCAGGGGGAATTCCGGAATTCAGAAAATACCCAGAGAAGGGTTAATGGCGCATGCATCTCAACGGGACCGTTTTATTACATGCTTCTTGCAGCGCTTGTATAACCTATCAATGGAAGTCCACACACACCATGAAATTAGCAAGTGTTGCATCCGTTGTACAGCTAATATATATATTACACTAATACCTTGACCTTCTAACCTCCATACTTTTTCGACGACCTTACAATAAATCTGTAAAATGCGCGTAAGGAGGGATATTGTTATCTCCATATTTCTATCATACGCCCGCGGTGCGTATCAACCAGGTGAGCTAGATGCCATGTTATTAGAAACTGTTGGTCTGTGTCATACATGTACATAAACTACGCTCCCCAATTGCCTGCTCATGCACAGAGCATAGCTATGTAGGTCAAACGATTGATCTCATGTAATTCTCGGAAAATTGTAAAAGGTTTGTAGCCTTTCTAGACATTTCAACCGAAACAGGAATTCCCCTCTACACATAGGGACCGCTAATAATTTACTATTGGCTTATACTTGACCTGATTGCCTATACTAAAACAAGCTCATCCTAATACCAGTTTACAACGCGACTGCCCATGAGCTTCAGCGGTTCACCAGCTGTACAGGCACACTCTCACATGACCTACATATTAAATCCATAGCGATCGACATTGAAGACTTTATTCAGCCATCCACTCTACTGACATATATAACCACCCCATGTAAGATAACATAGGCATTTGCCTTTGAATCTTTTTGACAATTTTATAACCAAGAATACTGCTTAATATTTACTTTGGCCACTGAGCTCCAACGGCATATCTTTTTCTTTTCAATTATATTATAATCAAGAGTTCAGCAATGTGACGCAGTCTATTCACCATTATATAATTTCATTTTTGTATATTTACTTTCTGCCAATATGATATTATAATCATTAGTATTTGGGATATAACAAGCCCTCTGGGGTTTTATTCCCGCCAATCTCAGTTGTTTATCTATAATTTCTACATGTATATATATACTCTTATATTGTACATACTATATGGTGATTAAACATTCATTCATTCAGTATGCCTATGTGTAGGCGGTAGCTACCATGCTGCAAATTCTCAGCATAATTGCAGCATGCCTCTGTACAGGATGTAGCTGCAATGCTGGAACCATGATGCAGAGTACTTCCAGCATGGTTGCAGCATGCTACGCTGCAGGTTATTCTTGTTATCATGCTGGAGCTATGCTGCATTCCAGCATGGTTGCAGCATGCCTCTATACAGGCTGTAGCTACCATGCTGGAATCATACTGCTTTCCAGCATGGTTGTAGTACGCCTCTGTGTACATGTAGATTGTATCTACCATGCTGGAACCATGCTGCAAATTCCCAGCATGATTGAAGCATGCCTCTGTCTGTACAGGCTGTGCCTATCATGCTGGGATCATGCTGCAAAAGTCGTCTAGCATGGTTGCAGCATAATTTAGATAACTGAAACAGGCTGGAACCATGCTGCAGCCAGGCTGGAACCATGCTACTGCAAGGTTAAACGTTATGGGATATTCTGCAGCATGGTTTCAGCATGGACTGTATCCGTGCTGGTAATTCATTCTGGAAATATGCTGGGACCATAGATGAAAGTCGACTGCAATTCCGTAAGGGATAGTTCTCGATTTTAGAAATACATAGGAAGTTGAGCCAGGTCAGCTTTTACCAACGCCTGAGGTTCTAGTAGAGCATGATCAAATTCTTAGCAGTAAATATTCAGCTCATAATCAAATCAAGTAATTTGACCTTGGAAGTATAGATCAAGGTCAGTCATCTTCAACAATTTCCTGGTCTATTCTAACTTATTTGCGTATGAAACATAAATTTGGAGATCTTAGACTTAACATATAGAATCTGACCTATAGAAAATAGGTCAAGTTCAGTGATATACAGTAGACCAGGTTCAGGCATATTTAGTATAAATTTGGGCAATGTAGATATAATCCTTCATGAAATATTGTACTAAATAGAATATGACCCTGATAAAATAGGTCAGGGTCACTCATCTGCAGCACACTTCTGGGCCATCGCCAGATGTATACTTAGTATTAATTTGGAAAGCCTAGCTATATTTCTTCATGTTATATCATAATAAACAGTATATAACCTAGAAAAAAATAGGCCAAAGTCAGTCAACTGGGATAGGCTTCTAGTCAATCACCATTTGCATATGTTATATGAATTTGAAAACCCTGGCTTTAATCCTTCAAAAAAATGAAGAGAATTCGCACCCGAAAGTGCTTCACCAGCAGTTGGTAACGTAGCCCAAATATCCATCAAGAGCGTTTCTATGTATCTTGCATTGTGCACTGTAACGCTATACGGGGTATTAGTACTTGTACCATAGAAAAAAAACACGATATTCATGAGGATAGACATAGGAATTATTTATGGTCAATGGCTAGCTACTGTATGTTGGTTCTGAAGCTTAGTATTTAGCTATTATGCATATACCATGTACACTATCCAATGGTTCCATATGGTCAGTCGCATTTTATACTCAGAACAAAGGCGAAAACAATTTGGACGATGGCTAGCTACTGAATGTCGAATCTGACGCTTATATATAACGGTAGCATCATTTAGGTATTTCTCGTAGTATACGTGTACCAAGTTTGGCGGCTCTAATTGTCTAATCCATATGCAAGGGTGTCAATGGATGCTATCTGTGACAGAAAATTTGGACGATGGCTATCTACTGAATGTCGAATCTGACGCTTATTTATATACCATCATTTGGTGGCTCTAACCCACTTGCAAGGGTGTCAACGGACGCTATCTGTGACAGACAGACACAGACAGACTTACAGATGGACATTTTAGGCCGGTTCATTTAATAGCATACAGGTATAGATTGCTCAACATTAACCACGGTGTCATTCATATCAAATTTTGCCATGGTATTTTAACAAAAAAATATTCCGTTCCAAACTTAGGATAGTAGCAATGCTACCAAAGAGCTCGCCTCACCATATGAATACGATTGTCATAACATTAAGTCATATAGAATATAATTGCCATTTAATTAGGTAATGAAGACCGAATTAAATATTATAGAATAGAATTATTTTTTAATATCCCCTTCACAACATCCTAAATAACATTTATGCCAAACTTCGATACAATCGGTAAAGTATTTATGAATATGGGACCTCTAATGATTGCCATAACATGAAATCTTAGCATATTAATTACCTAATTTATGAAAGCTAACTAAATCAAAGAGCGATGAGCTCACATACCCCCGCCCGATTATATCCAGTCAGCTGAGACAAAACGAAAAAATACTAGTACATATTTAAAATCGCTCAACGGGGAAATAAATAAATAGAATCTTATGTTTAAAAAAAATGGGTCAAGGTGAGGAGTCATCTCCAACTTATTTCTCGATCATCGCCAGATGCATAGATACAATTAATTTAGAAAGCCTGAGTATAATTCTTCAAGGTAGAACCTAATAAAAACAGAATTGTCACGTCAGTCAACTTGGTAGGCTTCAAGTTCATCATCAGTTAAATGTGTAATATGAATTTGGATGCCCTAAATATAATCAATCAAAAAATATTGCAAAAACTCTAATTTGACCTTTTAAACTAGGTCAAGGTCAGTTATTATCCATAAGCGTCCTACCCGTCCTATGAATTTAAAGAGTATGGCTTCAGTCCTTCAAGAGATATTGTGCCCCACATATGGACAGATGGATGGACAGACAGATACCGCCGACGACAATAGCTTTTGGCCAAATTTGGCCAAGAAGTAATAATCAATCAAATCAATTACTTTGGGGTATACTTTGGATTTGATCAAAATCCACATCTCTAAACTGGAGTTCGCACTTTCTCAATTTTTTCCACATTTCTGGCCTAGGTGACCTTGACCTTTGTCTAACCTTTTGACCTCAAAATATATAGGGTTCTTCTCTGTCCCATATGCAAGGTAGGCATGAAGTTTTGAACTAATTCTGGACTATGAACAGAAGATTTTCCATTTTGTACAGGTTCTCTGGCTTGAGCAAACTTGGCCTTTGACCATTTGACCAAAACATAAAATTACTTTCTTCTTTGCCTCATCAGCACCATCTTCCCAATGTCTGGTACCAATTCATAAACCAGAACTGGAGATTTCTCTTGTTTTGCAGATTTTCTAGCCTGGGGTCCGGCGTGGGATAATTAACGGAATGAAGCCATTCTGCAACACCCCTCTGAGAACACCCCAAATGGTAAGCCTGCTGGGTTTAGGCACAACTATGCCATAACGATTACCTTAACATGAAATATTTTATTACTTAATTAGCTAAATCGTATTCGCTGAATGCAGTCATTCTGAAACACCCCCCTCAGAACATCCAATATGATATGTAAGCCAAGCATGCATGGGCACAATCGGTCAAGTATGTATAAGCATTGGACGTAATGAATGACTGAACGTGAAATCATAGAATATTTCCAGTTAATTAAATAATTAAGCCAATTAAATATTCACGGAATGGAGCCATTCTGCATCATCCCCCTCAAAACATCCCATAGGATATGTGTGCCAAGTATGGGCACAATCGGTCGAGAATTGATCATTCGAGAATTCTAGCATGTTAGATTAATTAGCTAATTAAGCTAATTAAATATATCTGAATGCAAAGCTTTCTAAACATCCCCCTCCCAACATTCTGATTGAAGCATATGCCAAGTTTGGGGAAAATGGATCGAATATTTATAAAGATATCACCCTTAATATTTGCCTTGACATTATTCGACGACAACGACGATAGGGATATATGACATTAACTCTTTTCGTACAGGCGAGCTAAAAAGGTGCTATGTATAACAACCATATCTTTGTTATGTTTGACCCAATCTATCTAAAGAGTATTAAATCTTTCTCAGCGATACGAGTAGTACATGTATCATTTATTATAAATTTTTGTTTTGTTTTCTCAAATGTATGAAATCAAATGGGGCCGTATACAAATGTCAATTATTTACTAAATGATAGGTTAGAGTGTCTCTGGACAGGAATTATTGATGAAAACCAGGGGCGTCGTTAGGGGTCGTCCGGTGCGAACGACCCCCCCTTGGACGCGCCAAAAAAAAAGCAACCCAAAAAAAAAAGGGAAAAGAAAGAAATAAAAAATGTCCGTCTCCAGGCACGTAAGCATGTTCCGTTCCAGTAGTGACGCGTCAGTTCGCTCAACAATGGGTTTACCACGACTTCCCGTTTTATGATAATAAAGTGGATTATGCAAGAGCTGTAGCTCTGTTCATGAGACTCCACCCTTGACGGATACTGCAGGGGAACCCTCGACGGATAGCCTAAAGCAGGCGAATTTACTACTCAATTAATCATTAGCACTAACTCGTGTGTTTTTTTCCTTCTGCTCGATGCGTGTGGATTTGATGATTTGTATGTTATTTGGAGACGACGGAGAAATTTTGCAGGAAGTTCAACCTGTTTTCAAAAAATCAACATAAACACACGATGATATATCGCCATGATATAGCCCCATATTGCGCATAAATATGAACGTTATCTGCTCCCTTAGTCCTTAGCGGACTACTTTTCCATATAGACAAATGTACACACCAGTTTACTTTCCTCATGTATATATTGCTCATCTTTTGCAATATGTCACAGAAAACATATCTCATTTATATTTATGTTAGACCATTTTAGTATATATTAGCACATTCCCGATTTATCTGCGACATATTCATGTTCCTATCGTAGATTCATGGTACAAATCGTTTTACATGTTTTCTGTATTTCTCTGGAAATTCCCCAATTGGTGGGTAATTTTGCATCTGTGTGAACAATCTACGAAAACATCTGGAAAAACTGTTGTAACATGCTGTTTTGTTTGTCAGAACCAACAATATGAACAAGTAGTGTGGTTTTACATCAAGGAACTATGAAAACACAAATATATGTACGCTCTCCTTGTGCCACGTAAGCGCACACGACTGACAAATAGCCACTCTCACAATGTGGGGTACATAGAGCTCATATCAGCTCTAAACATTAACGAGAAAATTCACATATCTGCCCAAAGGCAGTTCCGCGCCCTTGGTTATATCAACTATCTATAGAACATATATCCGGCAATATTTAACCCGGACACGAGTGGTAGGTCGTGCCATTGATCGCAGCTCGAATTTATTCAATCGCCACCCGAATTCATAACTTTGAGAAAAAAAACTACAGTTTGGAAAAAAGTAGTCGTGAGTGATTATTATTTGTGAGCGATTAAGTGAGTGATGGAGTGAATGAGAAAAGGCGTTCTGGAAAATGAGATGAACTTATTTTTATGAATTTCATTTCTCCACTAAAGGTTTTTCTTTATGAAAGAAACCTATCGTGCCGTCTCATTACAATTATGAATTAAATCGGGATCCGCAGGTCTAATCTAATCAGGCCTTTATTATGTAAAATATCAGCAGTTGATTTAGATATATTCAATCTAATATTTAGCTTTTTCATCCAATCAACTGTGTCTCATATTTTATATATGTGTTATATTAATCTAATACGGCATAGCTTTCTCCAAAGCGTTGTCATCCATTTATACTCGGAGTTCGGAAATGTGATAATCGACTTTCTGGACAGCAGAAAAAGTCAACGTGGTCGAAGGGAAGCAACTCTGTATGGAAAATATGCTACTGAAAATGCCAGCGAATATTGCATGGTCACCACTTCATCTAAGTTCATAGACCTACGGTACATGTACCACTACAGCTTACGAATTTCGCTTTTGATCTGTTCCATCATATGTTCTTTGTGTGACATATAAAGAAGTGTTTATATATGGAATGCATGCTCGTTCACAAGAATTGTTCGACGACAGTCTTTCACATCCCGTGTGACTCGTTTCTTCGAAAAAGTCTCACCGGGAAGTATTAGCCATCGCCCAAAATTTTGAGGGGTAACTAGACGCGTATGATACCCGTGTATGATCTTCTGACCAGTCAAGATTAACTGTTTCCATCAAATTACGGCGCTAATAAACAGAGTAGTCTCTTTGTTATAGTACTAAATTATCCGACGTATCTGGCATCTATTGAGTGATCATTCGTGTGCAAAAACGAAAGAAACTGGTAACGAGTTCTTGACAATCAACGGTGAAACGACGCAACATACGGTGTCTACCTTGTTCTAAAGTCTTTCTGACGATTACATGTATTAATAAACGGCAACACAGCTCGTAATTATTCTGTTTTCTGAGTTATAATGAATACATTCATGGCGAAATTCATGCATTGTTGTTGTATTTAGTAAGGTTCATAAACTGATTACAAAAATAAGTTCTCTAATCGCTTCAAATGATTAACACAGTCGTTGTTATATTTGAGAAAATCCCAGTGATAAGATCAGGCATTATCGCCATGAGTGTGTGAGGGAACATTGATAATGTGCCAACACCATTGAATATTGACTTTTGATAGAAGTGGAGTGGGCGGAAAATGCATGTTGGATCGATGATAGTAGTAGGTAAAGAGTATTTAAAGGCTTTTTTTTGGGCACCGGGAAAATACGCCATCTGTTGGTCCATGTTAAATTGCAATCGGGAACCCTAAAATTACGCTCGATAGGGGGCGCCACCAGCTCAAGTCGTCCAATCAGAAGCGAGTATTTTTTTTCAAATCCGTAAATCGAGTCCCATTGACCTTTGACCTCAGAAATTTGCATATGACGTCACTTCCGGTTGGGTTGAATGAGGCGTGACCTTTGTACATGTCTAGACTTGTCTGTGTGTGTTGATGTACTGGGGCTTTGCCACACAATGGCGGCTAAGGGCGGTCAACATGGCGGCTAGGCCGCCATGTTGGAATTCCAACATGGCGGCTCGGTCAACATGGCGGCTAGTTCGCCATGTTGGAATTCCAACATGGCGGTCAACATGGCGGGTAATCCGCCATGTTGGAATTTCTAGACTGGAAATACGCTGCATGGTCCGATGGGGCCGAGTGAGGCTCTTTTCAGTCATGTCATGGGTATTTTCACAGAATAAATAAATAAATAAATTAAATAATTAATTAATTAATAAATTAATTAATTTTAATAAATAAATAAATAAATTAATTAATTTTAATAAATAAATAAATAAATAAATTAATTAATAAACACTTTACAATGAAAGGGTCCTAGTGGGACTCGAACCCGGGTCTCCTCAATCTAGAGGCAGATACGTTATCCATTACGCCACGAGCTATAGGCTACAAGCCAAAGTTGAAAATGGTCTATATATGTCTACGGCCCATACTGGCGCACTGGCCAATGTTGAACCTAATGGGAAACTTACTTCTAGACATTTGCGGTAGGATTGTGGGGTCTCGTTTTCTTAGTCTCGTCATTTAGAACACGATAGGAAGTGTCCCGGAGCGAATCGGTGAAATTTTTGAAAAAGTACGATATAGCCCCATATAGTCCCATACTGGGGGTATAGGATCAATGTTTGTCCCCCTGGGAAACCTACTTCTATACGTTTGCGGTAGGGTTGTGGGGTCTCGTTTTCTTAGTCTCGTCATTTAGAACACGATAGGAAGTGTCCCGGAACGAATCGACGAAATTTTTGAAAAAGTACGATATAGGCCCATATAGTCCCATACTGGGGGTATAGGATCAATGTGTGTCCCCCTGGGAAACCTACTTCTATACATTTGCGGTAGGGTTGTGGGGTCCCGGAGCGAATCGGTGAAATTTTTGAAAAAAGTCACCGAGACCCATATAGCCCCATATAGTCCCATACTGGGAGTATAGGATCAATGTTTGTCTCCCCATCATTTAACGCTTTAACGTCGTTTAATGATGCGTTCAAACAAATGTTGCTTTTGTGCTATTGCTCTGACATACGCCGCCATTTTGGAGCCGCCATGTTGGATCCGCCATTTTGGAACCGCCATCTTGGATATGTCCCATAATGCACCGGGTCAAAATACTCGCTTAACGGACGAACCATTAGTGTAGCTCCTCCACGAGAGCTTCAAAATAAGACCTCACTCGACCCCATTGGACCATTAGGGACTCACCTAGACTCCAGCATGTCCACCCCGTATGGCTCTATACACCCATAGCCATGCAGCATAGGCCTATGGGCCTACCCAGGCCTCGGTGACTTTTTTCAAAAAATTTCACCGATTCGCTCCGCGACACTTCCTATCATCTTCTAAATGACGAGACGTGAAAGACAAATCCAAACAACCCTACCGCAAATGTATAGAAGTACGTTTCCCAAGGGGACAAACATTGATCCTATATCCCCAGTATGGGACTATATGGGGCTATATGGGTCTCGGTGACTTTTTTCAAAAATCTCACCGATTCGCTCCGGGACACTTCCTATCGTGTTCTAAATGACGAGACTAAGAAAACGAGACCCCACAACCCTACCGCAAATGTATAGAAGTAGATTTCCCAAGGGGACAAACATTGATCCTATACCCCCAGTATGGGACTATATGGGGCTATATCGTACTTTTTCAAAAATCTCACCGATTCGCTCCGGGACACTTCCTATCGTGTTCTAAATGACGAGACTAAGAAAACGAGACCCCACAACCCTACGGTACCGCAAATGTCTAGAAGTAAGTTTCCCATTAGGTTCAACATTGGCCAGTGCGCCAGTATGGGCCGTAGACATATATAGACCATTTTCAACTTTGGCTTGTAGCCTATAGCTCGTGGCGTAATGGATAACGTGTCTGCCTCTAGATCGAGGAGACCCGGGTTCGAGTCCCACTAGGACCCTTTCGTTGTAAAGTATTTATTTATTTATTAATTTATTTATTTATTTATTTATTTATTTATTTATTTATTTATTTATTAAAATTAATTAATTTATTAATTTATTTATTTATTTATTTATTCTGTGAAAATACCCATGACATGACTGAAAAGAGCCTCACTCGGCCCCATCGGACCATGCAGCGTATTTCCAACATGGAATTCCAACATGGCGGACTACCCGCCATGTTGACCACCATGATGGAATTCCAACATGGCGGATTGGCGCCATGTTGACCGAGCGGCCATGTTGGAATTCCAACATGGCGGACTAGCCGCCATGTTGACCGCCCTTAGCCGCCATTGTGGGGAAAACCCCAGTACATCAACACACACTGACAAGTCTAGACATGTACAAAGGTCACGCCTCATTCAACCCAACCGGAAGTGACGTCATATGCAAATTTCTGAGGTCAAAGGTCAATGGGACTCGGTTTACGGATTTGAAAAAAATACTCGCTTCTGATTGGACGACTTGAGCTGGTGGCGCCCCCTATCGCGCGTAATTTTAGGGTTCCCGATTGCAATTTAACATGGACCAACAGATGGCGTATTTTCCCGGTGCCCAAAAAATGAGCCTTTAAATACTCTTATACTACTACTGATGATGTAAGAGAGAGAATCGCTGTCAAAATAGTGCCATGAATCCGACTTACGTGAGAGTCGTGATCTCACTATCACGAAGGCATATGACTCTCTTTTGAGAATGCGATGACAGCATGGAATGAGTCTCGTGATATTATTGTGTCATTTGTCTTTCCCAGTAAACAATGAAGACGTTTTCCATCCAACAAAAACCAACAGCTTCCAGAATTTATATAAAAGCTTCAGTTTTATGGACAACTCCCGATATTTAAACCGACGGAAAAATACGAAATAAAGGCAATATTTTTGTCAGACTGGAGAATCCGAAAAGCACAACAGTCGACACGATTTTCACAAATAAAACGGACCGGACTTCTCTTGGAGTTTTTTTTCCTTGACAAAATTGGGACAATGATTGTTTGGTGATTATTGGCGCCTCGTCCTTAACACCAATTTATTTACGACATCGTACTCTTTCAAAAGTGAGTAAACATATTGAAAATGCAATGCTTCAGGTTGCATTCACCGGAGACCCATCAACTTCTATGCAATTCTTTGGCAAATGTTTCATTTTTATACGCCCGCCAAAAGACGGACGTATTATGTGATGGCGGTTTCCGTCCGGGTGTCCGTCCGTCGTGTCAGGTCCATATCTGGCACAGTTTTCTATCTACAGTTCTAATTTTTGGTGAGTGGATACCCTACAGGGGAACGATGTGTCGTGTACCAAAATCAAGGTCAAGGTCAGAGGTCAAAGATCACTGGCCTAAAAATCAAGAAATCACTGAAGTGTTCCGTGTCCGGTCTATATATGTGAACGTTTTCTATCCACAGTTGCAATTTTTTGTGAGTAGATACGCTAGGTGGAAACGATGTGTCGCGTACCAAAATTGAGTTCGAGGTCAGAGGTCAAATATCACTGGCCTAAAAAATAGGAAATCACTGAAGTGTTCCGTTTCCGTTCTATATATGTGCAAGTTTTCTATCCACAGTTGCAATTTTTTGTGAGTAGATACGCTAGGTGGTCACGATATGTCGCGTACCAAAATTGAGGTCGAGGTCGGAGGTCAAAGGTCACTGTTGCCTAAAATCAGGAAATCATTGATCATTGACAGTTTTCTATCTACAGTTCTAATTTTTGGTGAGTGGATGCCCTAGGGTGGAACGCTGTATTGCATACCAAATGTAGGTCTAGGTCAGAGATCAAAGGTCGGTGGGACCGAAAAATCAGGACATCATTAAAAATTTCTAAATTTAGGTCAATGTCGAAGATCAAAGATCACTGTGCTCCCAAAATCAGGAAATTATTCAAAATAACATTTTGTTGTGTCAGTAGATACATTAGGGGGACACAATGTGTCAGATATCAAAATGTAGGCCAAGGTCAAAGATCAAGGTCGGTGTGACCCCAAAATCGTGAAATTTGTAAAAATCATGATTAGATCAAAGTCAATAGTCAAGGTCACTTTGACTTCAGAATCAATAAATCTTTGAAAATTACTTTTTTTGTGTCAGTGGATACTTTAGGGGGATATGATGGGTCACGTACCAAAATGTAGGTCAAGGCCGCACGTCAAGGTCACTGTGACCCCCAAAATCATGAAATTCATAAAAAATATAATTATTATTTTTCTGCCCATTGATACATTGCGGGAAGACGATGTGTCGTGTACCAAAATTTAGGCCACGGTCAAAGGTCAAGGTCACTGTGACCCCAAAATCAGGAAATCAATAAAAGTTACATTTTTTTATGCCTGTCGAAGACGAGGTCATGTAATGCGATGTTGCATTCTGTTCATTCATCCATTAACATTTGTTGTTCATGCGATATCTCTAGTTTCAAGGTATGAATTGGTACCAAAGTTTGAGTGTACCTTACTCGCATGGCAAAGAGAAGCCATACATCAATTTGTCAAAGGTCAAGGTCACAGTCTCCCAATACTGAATCAAGTTTAGCTGATTATATGTGTTAGGTTGGAATATTCAGAGTCCATGTATATGGCATTTGTCCTGTGGAGTTGTATCCCGTGTTTGAAACAGCCACCTTTTGTTAAATTGTTGTGAAATAAAAACCATACATTTACTAATTTAACGGGGAGAGGGGTCCTTTATGTACTTCATACCTGTTTTTATTAACTCAAGAACAAAGGTTTACTTCATCACGTTGTTCTTCCTTCATGAAAAATTATCTCGTCTGAAAGAAATCCATTTGCAGGAAAACTATTATTTTCTTGTGTTTGACTATTGTCGATTTCAGTGTGGGATATGTGAGCTCTTAGCTCTTGCTCCAAGGTCAACTAGTTACCAACGTTAAGCTCATTTTAGTTTATCATTCAATATAAGATGTGATATATGTTACATTCTCAGCAGCACGAAATTGTAGACCTTTCTCAGGATTCCTAGCTACCAATTGGAATCAAGGCTATTGAACCAACTTAAAATTTGGACCAATGTAATTCCAGATATACGGGGTATATTGAAGCCCCTTGGGCTCTTGTTATCTTATGGAGTTAACGATCGCTATTCAGAAAACTAGTTCGCGGGCCGTGTAACGTAAATCGGTCCTGTCGGATTTTGTCAGCGACATGGATGTTGCACGATTTCATTGCAGAAAATGACTGTCGTCTAAGCCCTATAAGACGCCAAGTTGTTGTTGTTGTTTGAGCCTTGACGTCTTTTGTCGGTAGTTGAAAGTGAAAATAAAAAGAAGAAACTTTTACCAAAATACTAACGCTCAAACCTCCTACAGTCCCCTGAATATGTCCTTTCCGTTCTATGATCACCTAACTTTGGGTGGATGGTGTCAAAGGGATGTTTACATGACTTTCCGGCATCCTCGATTTTCGGAGGTACTGTTGTAGCAGTTTCCTATCCCGTTTTAGTATGCTTTCATACCTGGATTTTCGATCGAAGCCATGTTTGTGTAATGCGCATGTGTCGAACAAAATAACATCCGGTTAAAGAAGCACATGGGTACACGTGGTGGGCGTGATTTAACTAGCCATGTGCTTTTTAACCGTATGTTGTTTTGTTCGACACATGCGCATCACACAAACACGGCATCGATCGAAAATCGAGGAGGCCGAGAAATTGTTGGTAAAATGTTTCCATTCTTGTGCTTTGTACAAGTCATGTAAACACCCCAATGACACTATCCACCCAAAGTTAGGTGATCATAGAATAGAAAGGACATATTCTGTTGAGTGTATAGGAGGTTTGAAAGTAAGTATATTGGTAAACGTTTCTTAGATTATATTTTCATTTTCAACCACCGACATAAGACGTCAAGGTTCAAACAGCAACAACAACTTGGCGTCTTATAAGGCTACTGTCGTCTATGTGTGTGTGTTGCCACTGAGAATTTCATTTGTTTAGTGCATGCTACAACACGTTCAAGGGGAATAACTTTTCAATATATTTTATTCCGCGAACAAGTATAACAAACAGCAATGTCTTACCATTTGGTTTTGTACTCCCAATCGCGCTGTATTAAAGTTGACTATTATTGTCGACAAATATGTTTTAATGTCCCCCACTGTGTATACATTTTTGAACCCAGTGTTACAGTTTTATGGATCCTAATCTTTGTGGGCTTATGTCAATTTTAGACAACTACTGCAACATTTACCTCATTGATGTTGCATGTATATACGTTTTAATGTTTGCTATTTACTGTTGTTATGGGAGCTACTTTTTTATAGGTGTTTATCACCAGTGCGGCAACCCTGACATTCATTGTGCAAATTCCAATAACAAAAAAAAACAATTAATATTATGTTGTTCTTGTGTTTTCTCGATGTAGTATATAATATGATTTGTAACATCTCCTAAGTGCAATGTGTATTATTTCAGTACGCAGTGGTACCTTATTTCATGTTTCAGGAGTT
>JAVTVY010050647.1:0-27962 GCA_036873755.1 Hanleya hanleyi | reverse complement strand
GACACTCTGTCAACCACTAAGATGTTCACTTGTGCTACGTGCTCGAAATCATTCACTCGTCTGCACGACTTGCGCCGCCATGAGGCTACCAAGCACGAATGAACCGCCCGGTATAACTGTACGATATGTACACTGTCGTTTCAGCGCCCGGATCATTTACAGCGCCACACACGTGCACGCCATGAAGTACCCAAGCGTCCATACGAAGAATGTGGTCGACTTTTCAAACTGACCAGTCAGTTGCTGCGACACCAACGCACACGACACCCTGTTCGGCAGCCACGTTTGCAGGTAGAAGAGCCCGTAGGCATCAATATCGAAACAGGGGGAACTCCCACCCATCGCACGAGGGACGATGATGATGTCGCCTTAATTCAACAGTCAAATTCCGACGACAAGACCTTGGGCCAGATTTTGTACGACGTGGAGGGTAAAGTACACTTCGTGGGCGAACCCATAAATGTTCCCAGCGATCTGTCACACGAAGACCATCCAGTGAGTGACATTTATCGGCGCCATTGACCCATGATCCGGCACTGTTTCTACCGTCATCGCCCTATTCAAGATGTCTACAATTTCCGACTGACTGACCTCACCCGACTACGCAACTACGTGGAAGCCATCTTCAATGACCAAACTACGTCCTTCAAATTAAATCTGGCGTTTGGCTATGTGCTGCAGCATAAGGACACAGACCAAGCCCGATATTTTTACCCGAGCAGTAACATCCGGGTATTTGACCAACCGTTTACCATCATTAACCGGGCGTCGCTAGAGACGATGCTGGAGAAACTGGACACCGTAGATCCCTTGGAATGGACCCAACAACAACGCTCCAACACAAAGTGGACAGTGGAGAGTGTGACTAATGTTACGTTTTTCGTTACCAAGCTGACCGACCACCCCCATCGGCTGAATGCGTCACTCATGCACTGATGAATACCATAACATGCCGTACATACTCTATATGTCTACATGTTGGTCGTTGACGTTACGGAGGTGACCGAAGAGACACGGAGATTACCGAAGATGTCACGGCTCGGCCCTCGACTTGGGGATAGTTGAACTGAGTGTGCTAAAAATAGATCACCAGCTAGCGTGCTATAAAAGGGAGGCGGCCTGGCCGTTTCATCAGACAATCTGTCAACCACCAAGATGTTCACTTGCACAACTTGCCAGAAGATGTTTACTCGTCTAGATAAGTTACGACGCCACGAGGCCTCCACCCACAACGATGCCCGGTATCCTTGTATAATCTGCGCACGGTCATTCAATCGGAAGGATAATTTACTGCGCCATGAGAGGGTACTCCACGCGGGTGCGACAGTACTATGTAATGGTTGTGGTCGACTCTTCAAACGAGTAGGTCAGTTAGTCGGACCCAGTCGGTTTAGACGGCACCAACGTTTGAGGCATGCCCCGTCTCTACGGTTTGGGCGACAACTTTCCACTAAAGAGGAGTCGCGGAAGGTCAGACCCAGTGAAGATGAACCCGGAGAGACGAACGCCACTGGTGATGCGATGACGCAGAGCCTGCCTATACCCACGGTCCAGGAGGGCCTGGATATCCAGCCGGACCCCTCCGTTACGGTTTCGAGTCATACGCCTGACAACATCGAACATTTTCTGGGCGAGCCCATAAATGTTCCTAGCGATCTCTTACAGGACGCCCAGCCAGTGAGTGACATTTATCGGCGTCACTGGTCCATGATACGGCACTGTTTCTACCGTCTTCGCCCTATTCAAGATATCTACAATTTCCGACTGACCGACCTCGCCCGTCTACGCAGCTACATGGAAGCCATCTTCAATGACCAAGCTACGTCCTTCAAATTGAATCTGGCGTTTGGTTATGTGCTGCGGCATAAGGAGACAGACCAAGTCCGATACTTTTACCCGAGCAGTAACATCCGGGTATTTGACCAACCGTTTACCATCATTAACCGAGTGTCGCTAAGGACGATGCTGGAGAAACTGGACACCGTGGATCCCTTGAAATGGGCCCAACAACAACGCCCCAACACCAAGTGGACAGTGGAGAGGGTGACCAATGTTACGTTCTTCGTGACCAAACTACGGAATATTGCCATCGGGTGAATGTATTCACCCATGCATTGATAGATACTCAGAATGCACAAACATGTATCTGAGGATATGTTGCCTCAACGGTATCCTGGCCTGCCCGACGATGATTAGAATAAACGGTTCAGATGGCACTTTCTGAAATGGAGACTTCTGATTGGACAAGAATACATCTAACGGACAGGAACGAATATGAAACATGCAAATGGTGGCCTCTGATTGGATAAGAATCTTCTTGAATTGTAAATATACCCAGCGCGGCTCCCCCAGCGTGGGTATGATGTAACATTGGGGAGAATAAACTATATGAAAAAACTTCTTGTTGTTGTTGTTCTCTCATGTGTCATCCTTGTTGTTGCTGTTGTTGTTCTCTCTCCGGTCTATATCATGGCGTTATGTTAGAGTGTTAAGGTGTAACGACGAGCGTTGACGGGCATCACTGCATTTCGAAGAATTAGTGACAATTCCATGGAATATCAGAGCTTCTGATCTATTTCACCAGGGCGTTGAAGCATTAAGAATGGTGTTGGTGGGCGTTGCTACAAGATGACACCTCACACGGTCCATTTGGACCACGGATGGTCCATCTCTACACCAAATACCTCCTTTCACTGCCTCAAAATGCTCACTTTCGCTACTACTCCTACTGATGACGTCACCAATGACGTCACAGATGACGCGAACATACCTCAAATCGGAATGTACACCCCGAGAGCTACAAAATGACACCTCACACGACGCATTCGGACTAAGGATGGTGCATCTCTACACCAAACTCACCCTCACGCACCCACAAAATGTCCACTTTCGCTACTACTCGTACCGATGACGTCATCAATGACGTCACAGATGACGCAGACATCCCTCAAATCGGAATGTACACCCCGAGAACTACAAGATGACACATTCCAGGACGCATTCGAACCGTGAATAGCCCATCTCGATCCCAAATACCTTCATGTACTGCCCGAAAATGACCACTTTACTTACTACAACCAACTGCGCCTGCGCAGATTGACGCGACTTGCATTCAAAAACACGCCATTCTGACTCTACCCCACACAAGCTTCACTTTGACACCCTCCACGACCCATTCGGACCCATAGCGGTCCATCCAAATAACATCCTTCACTGCTAAAAAATGCCCACTTTCGCTACAACTTGTACTAATGACGTCACCAATGACGTCACAGATGCTATAAATATCCCTGAAATCAGGGTCTATACTCCGAGAGCTACAACATGATACCCCACACGACGCATTCGCAACGCGGATGGTCCATCTCTACACCAAATACCTTCCTGCACTGCCCCAAAAGGCTCACTTTCGCTAATACTCCTACTGATGACGTCATCGATGACGTCACAGATGCTTCGGACATGCCTCAATTCGGAATGTACACCCCGAGAGCTACAAAATGACACCTCACACGACGCATTCGGACTAAGGATGGTGCATCTCTACACCAAACTCACCCTCACGCACCCACAAAATGTCCACTTTCGCTACTACTCGTACCGATGACGTCATCAATGACGTCACAGATGACGGGACATCCCTCAAATCGGAATGTACACCCCGAGAACTACAAGATGACACATTCCAGGACGCATTCGAACCGTGAATAGCCCATCTCGATCCCAAATACCTTCATGTACTGCCCGAAAATGACCACTTTACTTACTACAACCAACTGCGCCTGCGCAGATTGACGCGACTTGCATTCAAAAACACGCCATTCTGACTCTACCCCACACAAGCTTCACTTTGACACCCTCCACGACCCATTCGGACCCATAGCGGTCCATCTCTACCCCAAACACCTTCATGTACTGCCCCAAAATGGCCACTTTACTTAATACAACCATGGGGTTAGAGGCGTCCCTAATGGTCCAATCGGGTCGAGTGAGGTATCAAATTGAAGGTAACGTGAAGGCGCATCTGATAGACTGGGTGTGGGCTTGAATTAGGGTAATTCTACGCATGCGCGAATGCCGAAGGCTATGAAACTAGCCTTTTTGGAGCTAGAAGAGCCCCTAGTGGCCCAATGGAGCCGAGTGAGGTATCAATGTGAAGGTGAGATGAAGGGCCATATGATGGACTGGTGTGGGTTGAACTATCAGCATTCTGCGCATGCGCAAGAATGGAAATAGACGTTTTGGAGCTATTTGACTATTAAAAAAGGAAAAAAAGAATGAACACATTTTTTTAATTTTCTACTATTTTTTATTAACACACAATGAACGTATTCACAATTGAATTTAATACACATTAACAGTGAGTATTGAATTTTTCAAATACACATTAACAGTGAAAAAACTATGAATTTTTTTTGTAATACAATTATACACTCTCCAGATCAGTTTTCCTTGTTCTCAATAGTTCTTCAACAAGACTTGTTTGAAGTCATCATCATCTTTCCGGCCTTGGTGCACATAGATGTACGTCACATAAAAGGTAAAAACATGAATGTCTCCTACGGGCCACCGTATGATAAAGAGATATGGACTATCAGTATTGAAAGTGATGCAATTTGCAGTTGTTACGGTTCGATAAATAATCTGAGATGAGCTGAATGATTGTGGTAGTAGGCGTGGCATAGTAGTAAATTTATAAATGACCCGTCACTGCGCGTGAAGAATGGCTACATTTTGCATCGGTGACAGCTGTCACTCAGACCAGGTCAAGCAGATGGTTGACCGCAGATGTGTTTTCAGTAGAGTTGATGGATGCTAAGTGAATGATGTGTAAATTTTGACAAAACATAAGGTAGAACTGGAAAGACTATCACTTGAACTTCGGCTGAGTTGTAGGTGAGCTTGTAATTTACAGTGATTTCAATATATCACGTAAACCGCGCTACGTGCCCAAGGATTGATGCGTTTACATTCACCTACAGACATCTAAGCATAAAAATGAAAATTTCCCGGTGTAGTGTTCGCATGGTCAGGAATGGGACTAAACTGGTTATAATGAAGGTAAGACAATTTTCCCTACTATATACTAATTTGTGCTTTCAATGAAAAATGTATCTTAAAATATTGTGAATGTGCGTAACAACAACAACAACATGGTAGGCTAGAATGTTCGATTTCGTGTACCACAACCGAAAAAATGTCTATCTGGAAAACTACAGCGCCCACAAAGTTGCTACGTCAGCACTAAATTCTATAGTTCTGGTAGGTTGTAACTCGAGCTTCATATTTCATAAGCTGCTTGAGAAAATACGTGAAATTTGCATTGATAAATTGTGCAAAACCGACAGTGCACTTCCACGCAATCGCGCGAATGAAATCACCCGCTCAAATGAATTACATTGTAGCAGTCTAAAAATAGAGGTGTTTGTTGACATAAAAACAGCTGATGCATGTAGAGGATGTTTGAGTTTCACCAGAAAATTATGCCAATATATAAATGCCTCCCTATGTACTAAAATTGCCCGCTAAAAGTTTCCATGATATAGGGAAATAACTGTGATGTGTTTTTCCACAGTGACACGTTCTCCTAAAGACCGTCTAAGCTGCAAAAAAAATTCCGATGGGGAGGGGGAGGGGGGGAGGAGGGGGAGGGGGACATTTCCTAGCATGGATATTATTAAAAATTAATGTATATTACATACGTGTACGACGTTGATTGGTGTTACTCTGTGATACTGGTCAATGATACTGGTCAGGCAGATGATTACACACAGGCAGTGATCAGGGAGGTCCGTTAGGCAGGCGGGCAGGAAAATCGGTGAGGCAGGCAGACAGGTCAGGTAAGTCAGATTGAAATACACCCCTTTCCCTAAAAATGGACTCCTTTTATAGCCAATTGACCTCATTTGCATATTTTCAGTAACCACAGGCCGCCATTTTGAAACACACCACCCATAACACACACATATCATACGGTGGCCCGTAGGAGACATTCATGTTTTTACCTTTTATGTGACGTACATCTATGTGCACCAAGGCCGGAAAGATGATGATGACTTCAAACAAGTCTTGTTGAAGAACTATTGAGAACAAGGAAAACTGATCTGGAGAGTGTATAATTGTATTACAAAAAAAATTCATAGTTTTTTCACTGTTAATGTGTATTTGAAAAATTCAATACTCACTGTTAATGTGTATTAAATTCAATTGTGAATACGTTCATTGTGTGTTAATAAAAAATAGTAGAAAATTAAAAAATGTGTTCATTCTTTTTTCCTTTTTTAATAGTCAAATAGCTCCAAAACGTCTATTTCCATTCTTGCGCATGCGCAGAATGCTGATAGTTCAACCCACACCAGTCCATCATATGGCCCTTCATCTCACCTTCACATTGATACCTCACTCGGCTCCATTGGGCCACTAGGGGCTCTTCTAGCTCCAAAACGTCTATTTCCATACACTTCGGCCACCGCGCATGCGCAGAATGCCGATAGTTCAACCCCACACCCAGCCCATTAGATGCCCCTTCACATAAGCTTCACTTTGATACCTCACTCGACCCCATCGGACCCTTAGGGGCTTCCCTAGCTCCAACACGGCTATTTTCATACCCTTCGGCCACCGCGCATGCGCAGAAGGCCGATAGTTCAACCCCACACCCAGCCCATTAGATGCCCCTTCACATAAGCTTCACTTTGATACCTCACTCGACCCAATCGGACCATTTTATCTAGGGACTACTTTTCTCCGCGGAAGCTTTTTCCCGAGACCGAATCACCGCCAAAACCACGGCCAAACCGCATCACCGCGCATGAATACATTTTTTTTTTTTTTTTTTTTGCCGGAACTTTTTTTTCCGTGGAGGTAAGGTCAGTCAGTGCACTGGGTGTGAAGTTGTCCGCCATCTTGAATCACACCACCCCTAACATACAAAAACAAGCCGCCATCTTGAATCACACCACCCCTAACATACAAAAACAAGCCGCCATCTTGAATCACACCACCCCTAGCATACAAAAACAAGCCGCCATCTTGAAAATCTGGGTTTTTCCAAAAATTGGGTGCAAGTGCACTCATAGGCCACGCCCCAACCCCCTCGCTCCGCCCAAATAACCCCCTCGCTCCGCCCCAAATGACGTCAAAAAAGGTTCTCGCGCATGCGCAATTGAGGGCTATAGATACTTAATCAACTCTACCTACTACTGCCGTGCACTACGTACTTGCTTCGCCTGAAGCACTTACCATAACCTCGTGGTAGCTGAGGTCACGTGTCCGCACCTCGCATTCCGAGTGGATGGAACAACCCTACAATAAAAATAATGGTCAAAGGGGAGACAATTCACTTATCCCAGGACGATTGTCTCCCTTGGACCACACATCTGACTATCATATCAAATTTATGTTAAAGGCTCAAAGGCAACAGGAATTCTATGACTCGAAGTGAAATAATGTTAATTAATGGTTATTCATTAATTATACTTATTACCCCACTCGCATATACTGAAATATAAGAGCATCCACTTCGTGTCATGCTCCAATAAAACCCCAACACAGTGTTTGAGTGGAAGATGACCATGGCTTTATTTGAGAGCAGACAGGTTTGGTACTAAGCAATTTCATACATGGCAAAACACACATGTAGTAGGGTCATATCCTTAAATCCCGTGACCATTTTGCTCCTACCTTTTTTTATGATTGATTTCACTAACTGAACCATTTTAGAGCAAAATGAGCTCCTATGTACTTTTCATATCTGACGGCTAACTCCGCTAGAGGGCGAAATCCAAAATGGCCGCCTACGCCATTTTCAAAAACATAAAATTCGATATCTCAGCTTCTAGATTAGACATAAGTACAAATGAGGTGTCCTTTCCCACTAATTTTAGCATGACAAACACAATAAAATGGTTAGTTTTTAGTTTGGGATCATTCTAAGCTAGAAATCCAAGATGGCTGCCATCTGCCAACTTGAAAACATAAAATACAATATCTCAGGTTCTAGATTAGACAGAAGTACAAATGAGGGGTCTTTTCCCACTGATTCTAGCATGACAAACACAATAAAATGGTTAGTGTTTAGTTTGGGGGTCATTATGAGCTCGAAATCCAAGATGGCTGCCATCTGCCATCTTGAGAATAACATTACAACCCCAAAGTTCCTGATACGCATAGGGCCTATATCAAGCGTCACTGTCGCTGCATGAGTCAGTGCTGTCAGAATCGCTGTCATCGCTTCCGCTGCAATCCTCAGTGTCGCTTTCCTCCTCTGCCTGGGGGTTGGTAGGCAGATTGATGAATGGGGGGATTGCAGGCTGCGTGGAACGGATGGGCAGACATAGTCCATCTACGAGATGCCATCCATGGCCGATCGGGGATGGGTGACTTTGGAGCTCGAAATGCTTCTGCAAATAGGCGAGGTAGTTTGCACGCTCCAAGTGACGGCGGAGACTGTCCGAGTCGGGTGCGAGTCGGATGGTGCTTTTCCTTTTCTGCTCCCTCCACTTTGCTGCCCTCACGACTCCCAGGGTGGCATTTTTGTTATCAGAATAGACGTATCGAATGACGAATCGCTCCAAATCATCGATGACCTCTTGAGGGACTGGAAGTTGGCTGCCGCATGCTGCCAGCAAGCCATGTGCCTCTTTGGAATTCTGAAGACGTTCTGCGATGAGCTTCTTGCTTGCTCCATAGAAACCAGAGTTGTGGTCACATCCAGTGAGCACGTGCAATTGTATGATGGATGCAGCCATTTCCACACTGCACAAGCATCGGGCAGTGATCAGTTGATGTTTCCGTTTCAGGCACAGGAGCCCTGATGAATTAGCCCTGAAGCCCTGCGCGCCTATACGTAGCTCTACGGTTGTAGTCCGTGATAAGTGCTATTCTGATTCATGGTTAGTCTAAAAGTAGAGCAACAACAACAACATCATCAAATATTACAGGTCAATCCTTTTATTATCCCCTCCATCACAGCACATCCACGCTAAGGGAACCACTATGGGTGTGTTTACAATTCACTTATGCTATTTCCCGTGTATTCAGAAGTTCATTGTTTTGATCTCAGAATGATGAGGGACACGAGTTAATCCTAATATGTACAGACACCACCACACACCGCACCACACCCGCACCCTGGTGTACCCTATTCTCTAATGGCTATAGTGTACAGGGTGCACCACAGGTACGTGCACATGCGTGCGATGACATCACTTCCGAGCTCTGAGCTCCACAAGCTTTGAGCTCCAAGAGCTCCGATCCAAGAACTCTGCCACATGGGAGCTACCACCACCACCGGGCGTGGACGCCTGACGCCTGTGGTGTGTGGTAGTGTGTGGTGGTGGTAGAACTGGTGTGTGGTGGTGGTAATAGTGATGTGTGGTGGTGTCTGTACATATAGGGATTAACTCGTGTCCCGCATCATTCTGAGATCAGAACAATGAACTTCTGAATACACAGACAATAGCATAAGTTAATTGTAAACACACCCATAGTGGTTCCCTTAGCGTGGATGTGCTGTGATGGAGGGGATAATGAAAGGATTGACCTGTAATCTTTGATGTTGTTGTTGTTCTACTTTTGAACTAACTAATCAGAATAGTACTTATTACGGACTACACCCGTACGTATATGCGCGCAGGACTTCAGGGCTAATTCACCAGGGTGTGGAAGCATTGAGCTTGTCGTTGGTGGGTGTTGCTACAAGATGGCACCTCACACGACGCATTCGGACCACGGATGGTCCATTTCTACCCAAACACCATCCTTCACACCCCAAAAATATCCACTTTGGCTACAAGTAAGTCAGTAATGACGTCACAGATGACCCGGATATCCTTCAAGTCATGGTCCACACCATGAAAGCTTTGCGTTGACACCTCACACGACGCATTCGTACCAAGAATGTTCCCTCAATCGCTCAAACAGATCCCCACGCACCTCCGGAATGACCACTTTACTTACTACACCACAACTGCGCATGTTCAGATTGGCATTCAGACATCTTCTTTCAATAAAAAACTTGCCAGTCTGACTCTATCCCACGAAATCTTCACTAGGACATCCCAACCAAGCCATTTGGACCAAACCTGGTCTCTCTCTACCCCAAACACCTTACTTCACACCCCCAAAAATTCCCACTTTGGCTACTACTCCTAAGAATGACGACACAGATGACAGGGACACCCCTCAAGTCATGGTCTACACCACGAAAGCTTCACTTTGACACCTCACACGAGTTTTCGGACCAAGAATGGTTCCTCGCCACTCAACAGACCCCCACACACCTCCCAAAATGACCACTTTACTTACTACACCCCAACTGCGCATGCGCAGATTGGCGCGATTTCCGATGAAAACAAGCCAGTCTGACCCACGAGAGCTTCACACTGATACCCCACACGGTCCATTTGACCAGGGATGGTCCCTCAATCACTCAACAAACCTCCACGAATCCCCAAAATGCCTACTTTCTATACTACGGCCAGACTGCGCATGTGCAAAATGATGAAAACAGAAGATACATTAGACCAGTCTCACTCACTCACACACACGCGCGCATACACCCACAGGTACCGTAACTCTATCGGGTAGCTGGATGGAAAAAAGGCCGTCATCTACTTCAAACGCACTCCATTGCACCTCCGAAACTCCGGCTTTCTCTACTACTCGTACTGATTACGCCACCGATGGCGTCACAGATGACATGGAAGAACCTCAAGTCGTGGCTACACCCCGAGAGCTACAACATGACACCCCACACGACACATTCGGACCAAGGATGGTCCATCTTTACCCCAAACACACCCACACGCACCCCCAAAATGCCCGCTTTCGCTACTACTTGTACTGATAACGTCACCGATGACGTCACAGATGATATGGATATCCCTCAAATCGGGGTCTACACCCCGAGAGGTACAAGATGACACCCCACAGGACGCATTCGGACCAAGGATGGTCCATCTCTACATATTAGGGCAGGAAAATGCGTGATTCAATGGACATTGGCTGCCATTTTGGATTTTGGCGGCCATATTGAATTTTCAGACCAATTACAAATCATTCCAAAATTAACTAATTATTCATACCCTACGTAGGACTAGAAAATTTGTACTTATGTCTAATCTATAAGCTGAGATATCGAATTTTATGTTTTTGAAAATGGCGTCGGCGGCCATTTTGGATTTCGCCCTCTAGCGGAGTTAGCCGTCAGATATGAAAAGTACATAGGAGCTCATTTTGCTCTAAAATGGTTCAGTTAGTGAAATCAATCATAAAAAAAAGGTAGGAGCAAAATGGTCACGGGATTTAAGGATATGACCCTACTGACCGTCTATACACCACGGTATTTATGACACGTCAGATACTCACATCCTCCTGATGGTGTCAAAAGGGAGGTTAACTTGAAAGGTCACATGTCGGCCAATGGGACACATCCTTAAAAGATCCATATGGTGACATAAGTGATCGGTCAGAATGTGTCCACCAGTAGGCACAAGTCCCAGATGGTGACAAAAGGCGACACACACGGCATACATGCCTTCAAACACATTTGCCATATGAAATTAGTTATGCCACACGAGCGTCTCCATAGACGCTCGCCCCAAACCTCTCAATTACTGCCCGCAAACAAAACCATGGCCATTCATACAGTCAACAATCAATATGCAGCTGGAGGGTAAAAACGAATGTCCCTCGAAACCAGCTCCTCCAGTGCCCCCTCCAGAATGTTCAGAAAAAAGTCATTCCCAATGTCAGATAAATGAATGCCATCTGGCCTGTAGAGGGGCAAGCATTTCGCGGTAATATCTGGGTGACGAATTATTAAACCACCAGATTTTCTCAGCCTGTTACATACTGCACGATTCACCCGCTTCCGAGCGACCTCAATTTTCCGGGGGTTCTGTGCCCCGAGCCATGACCGACGCGGTAACATATGTGAGAAACCAACCAAACACTGAGGCAGGAGCCGCTGGAAGTGGTATATTCAAATTCAAATTCTTTATTAGGCACGAACACAATTTACATTGGTTAAGGCCACACAACAAGACATAAACAAATACAACTATATACAAGGTAAAAGACATGTGATGCAGATTAAAATCCATGGACTATAAACCGGGATGACTCCTATATTGAATGAAGTCTTCTTTTAAAACTTGTGTACAAATATTTAGCGAACAATCTGGTGAATTTATACGAGTCACATCGAAGGAGTTTAGAAAATATTGAGCGAGCAGGATACTTTTGAATATCGATGTTTAAATCAGTAAAGAGTTGACGTCTCAAATCCTCATTATTTGAGCAACACATTACAAAATGAAATTCATCACCAACAGAGCTCACGCAGTTCTGGCAAGTACGCATTTCTCTTGGAATTATGGATTGGTGATAACGACCTGATTCAATTTCTAAAGTGTGATTACTTATCCGTAATTTGGTAATCAGCACACGTTGAGGTTTCGACAAATTAAAAGTTAAGTATTTTTCAAAACAATATTCATTTTTCAGTGTAGCATAAAGATCTAATTTATGATTCAATGGACTAGACATCGTGCTTCGCCAGTCCTGTGTGAACTCATCGATAACACGTCTGGAAAATGTACGATGAAAATTACCTACATCCAAGAAGGATTGTTGTAACCACACATGATAAAACCCGTGTACAGATAAGATTTTCTTGATTTTGTCACAGTATGTAGAACTCCCAGGCTCGGAAAACTGGAGACAATGCTGATAAGCCTGTTTCACAAGCCTGGAGTTCGGCAAATTAACAAGCCTACACCAGTATTTGATTGCGTTAATCTTGGCTTGTAGTGCCATGGGAATTCTGCCCAATTCTGCCCGTACAGCAGAATTACACGCCTTTTTGTTCACCCCAAGAGTAAACTTGCAAAACTTGGTATGAACACTTTCAATTGGGGAACATTCATGAATATCTTCAACACCCCAAATTTCGGAATTATATAAAAGAATTGGTTTGACCACGCTATCAAAAATCTTTGTGCTGAGAGTGGGCCTAGGATCATCACCAATAAGTTGGCTCATTTTATAGAATGCCTTCAAGGCTCTCCCTTTCAAGTTTTCCAAGGCTCTGGACCACTTTCCGTTCGAACAAAACAGTGTTCCAAGGTATAAATACTGTTGCACGATTTGAATAACATTATTTCCGATACATACGCGAAAATTAGGCGATCGGCCAGACTTGGAAAAACACATAGCTTTCGTTTTCTGAAAATTGACTTCTAGTTTCCATTTTATGCAGTATGCATTCAATTTTTCCAAAGCCTTATTAAGACCTTCTGATGATAGGCTTGTGATGACCAGGTCATCTGCATATAACAAACAGTGTAGAAAAACGTTACCCAGGACTACAGGATCACAATCTTCATCAAATATACCCGGAATATCATCAACAAAAATATTGAATAAAGTTGGGCTCAAATTATTGCCCTGTAGTACTCCTTGTCGGGAGGTAAAACTGTCGGTTATACCGTCACGGAGTCTGACACGTAAAGTAGGATCAGAATACATGGATTTGATAATATTATAAACATTACCAGTTACCTTTGACTTGATTAACTTATATAGCAACCCGTTACGCCAAACAGTATCAAAAGCTTTACGTAGGTCAACAAAACAGGCGTAGACACGTTTACTTTGACTAATATGAGAATCAATTACAGATTTCAAGATAAAAACGCTGTCAGACGCTCGATGGTCTTTACGAAATCCGAATTGCGAGTCGTGTGGTTTACCAAGACCTTCCAAGTGACTTTGAAGCCTGTTATTTAATACAGAACAAAATAATTTGGAAAGGCAGCTACTAATAGCTATTCCTCTATAATTGTTCGGATCATTAATGCCACCCGATTTATACAAAGGTACGAGGAGAGAAGATTTCCAGCACTCGGGAAAGTATCCACTGGCCAAAAGTTTGTTAAAAATAGTGTGAACATATGGAAGTAAGGAAGATTTGGCATGCCTAAGCATTTCGTTAGTGACCATATCCTCACCGGCTGACTTGCCATTGTGTAGTTTAGATAAAGCAGCAGAAATTTCTGTAGTGCTACAGGGTCGATTAAGGAAATGAGCCGTAGTTGGCTGCTTCTCCAGAAAAGCTAATTTGAGGTTAATGTCACTCTCAAATTCGTTATCATATTGTTGTGTCTGTACCGCTATAGTCCGTTTCGGTTCACAGCGCGGTCATATACTTATATGTAACCAGCGAGTCTGTCTGTGTGTCGCACGCCATGTGCGGGAAGTTGATGTGAATTACAGTTGTGTTTCTGGTATCACCAACCTGGAACTTCTCAAGATCACGTCATTGTACACAGAGAGTTCGTCGCGAACAGTTTTGTACGCGGATAATCTGGCGTCACACCTAGACCAGTGACGTGTCTGGATACAGTTTTTCACTTGTTGGAGAAGACAGTCGCGTTCGGTTGCCTGGCCTATTTCACTTAGACTCATTGCTTGTGGCACAGCGTTTCTTGCCACATAGTTTATGTATTCCTCCGCGACATTCCGTTTCTCGCGCTCACTCTGTTTCACACGTAGTAGTCTAGACAACACATCTGCTGCGTTCGTCTTTCCAGGTCGATAGTGGACGGTGAACTTGTAGGGTTGTAACCGTAATACCCATCTTTCTATGCGAGCCGGAGGTTTTGACGATGCACTGTAGATCACTTCTAAGGGTTTGTGATCCGTAATCATTTCAAACTCCATTCCATACAGGTAGATGTGGAACCGTTCGCAACTCCACACAACGGCCAAAGCTTCTCTTTCCGTCTGACTATATCGCCTTTCGACATCTGTCAGCGATCGACTAGCATAGGCTACTGGTCGAAAATATCCATCTGGTTGCTCCTGCATCAGAATAGCCCCTAGACCGACGGGACTAGCATCGACCACCACTTGAGTACGAGCCTTGCCACTGTAATAGGCCATCACGTCCGCGCTGGACAATCTCTGTTTGAGCTCCTCAAAAGCATCAGTTTGTTCTCTACCCCAGTGCCATCCTGATTTAGCTCGAGTAAGTCGCCTCAGTGGTTCAGCCACTGTAGCGAAGTCAGCAATGAAACGACTCATGTAGTTAGCCAGTCCGAGAAAACTTCTCACTTCTGCTGCATTGCTGGGCTGTCGAAATTCCATCACGGCCTTGATTTTCTCATCATCTGGACCGATGCCACGAGCAGAAAGGACATGGCCCATGAATACCAGTCGACTCATGTTGAACCTGCATTTTGCCAGGTTGAGGGTTAATCCTACCTCCTCTAGGCGATTCAATACCTTTTCGAGGCGTGCATCATGCTCAGCTTGTGTCATACCAAATATGACACGATCATCGGAAATGTTCCGTACTCCTTCACAGTCTTGAAGAGTTTGCTGGATGATGTTTTGGTACATTTCTGGAGCCGAGGAAATGCCAAACATTAGCCTACGGTACCTGTAGACACCTTCCGAAGTGGAAAAACATGTTATTTGCCGCGACTCCTCATCCAATTCGATCTGATGATACCCCCATTTGAGGTCGAGCTTCGAAAACACTGTGGCCCCATTCATGTCATTAAGAACTTCATCAATAGTCGGTATTGGATGTCTCTCTCTAATAACTGCCTCATTGGCTCTGCGCATGTCGACACAAACGCGCACTTCGCCGTTTGGTTTTGGAACAACTACTAAGGGTGATAACCATGGTGTTGGGCCTTTAACCTTCTCAATAACTTCGAGACGCTCCAACTCTGCAATTTTGTCAGACACTGCTTGTCTAACGTTGAACGGTAAGCGTCGTAGTGGTTGGGCTACCGGTTTCACGTCAGGGTTCACATGAATCTTGGCCTGGAAATTTTCCAATTTTCCCAGTCCGGAAAACAAAGCACTGTGCTTTTTGACAATATCAGACTCTTCTGTGAGCACATTTACTTGTGGTCCCACACGTAACAGTCCAAGTTCGATTGCGGTTTTACGACCTAGCAATGGAACGCTCGAACCATGAACAACAATGAAATCTGCTGTAACAGAAATGTTATCAGTTTTTGCAGTAGCCTGAAATTTCCCTTTCACATCCAATGGTTTACCTGAACCATAAGGATACAGTTTCGTCATAGTCGGTTCTAGTTTGACATCCTGTTTTGAAAGCTCATGCCAGACATCAGCACCAACGATATTCGCGGTTGCACCGGAATCGATCAGCATTTCTACAGGAGTATTTGCGACAAGAACCGTTAGTTTCCCGGAATCCAGTGATGAAGGTTTAACAGTGAACACATATTCATCGTCTGATGAATCAGTTTCAGAAAACTGTTGTAAAAAATGTACATTGCTGTTACCCCATTTCTGTTTCCCTTGACTCGGGACTCCCATTTTTACTCTACTGTTGGACTTGTGCTGTCCAGATTTGCACATAACTTGAAGATGCCCAATTTTTCCACACGAATAACATTGTTTCTCCTTTGCGTATGTACAGTCTTTTGCGATGTGCGATGTATGTCCACAACGAAAACATTGGCGTTGTGAACGCTGTGGAAAATGCTGCCTGTTAGATGGTGGAGTACCCCTTTTGTTTGTTTTGTGGTGAACAACATTTACAGAAGCATGTTTACTAGCCCCTGCACCATTTTCCATTTCAGATGCATGTTTATCTGCAGCTTCCATACTTCTAGCGATACTCTGGGCAAGTTCCAATGTTAAATTTGTCTGACGTAATAAACGACGTCTCAGCTGTGATGAAGAGCATTTGTCAGTTATTTGATCACAGATCATGGCTTCGGCTAAATTTTCAAACTCACACGTAGCCGCTAACTTGCGTAGCCTGGTAACAAAAGAATCAATACTCTCACCTGGGTCTTGAGTTGCTTGTCGAAACATATGTCTTTCAAATGTTAGATTCTTCTTCGGCTTGAAATATCCATCTAATAGTTCACTGGCTGCTTTAAAGTCAGTACCTGTGTCGCCTAGGGTGTCGTATATTTCTTGCACCCTGGGACCTGCGATATGCAAAAACAAAGCACGTTTTTGCTTGTCATCTGTGACTCCTACAGCAGTCACGTACAAATCAAACGATTTGCGCCAAGCCTCCCAACGAGGTGCAAGTCCGCTGACATCGCCAGAACAGTCAAATGCCGCAACAGGTGGAATATCCAGTACTTTCGCCATGTTCCCAATGTTCTTAACGTTTTCCTCGTCGCCAATGTAATGTTCGTATCTAAGAATAAACACTCAGAAACTCGTGTTCGAAACACAACTGTAATTCCGGGATGTTGTGTCTGTACCGCTATAGTCCGTTTCGGTTCACAGCGCGGTCATATACTTATATGTAACCAGCGAGTCTGTCTGTGTGTCGCACGCCATGTGCGGGAAGTTGATGTGAATTACAGTTGTGTTTCGAACACGAGTTTCTGAGTGTTTATTCTTAGATACGAACATTACACATATAATGATTCAGACTGGGCATGGGTGATATTTTGGAAATGGTGGTACCAGACATAATATGTCGCGATGCATGGTATGGAGAAGCCTGCAGCTGGTGATATGGGACAAGTCATTCGCCCCAGCATGGATGATTAAAATATCAGGGAGGGGCCCTCTTTTCTCGAGTTGTCTGTTCATTTCGTACACAACCCTGCCCCATCGGAGGCCCCTAATGCCAATCCACTTAATGTCAATGCCATGACGCGCGAGGCCGATGTTAGTGCCGCTGACTTTGATGGCAGCCCGGCGCTGTGCCCAGTAGATTATGCTCGAACCCAAGATCCATACATCAGTCAGGCCCTGTCGTCTAGCCTCAACTAGAAATACTCAAGAATACAATTAGTCACATTTCATGCATTTATGTACATTATATGCAACACGATCATCACAAAACTTTAGCAATTATGAGGTGACACCCCAAGCCCAAAATGTCACCCAACAACAAATATGTAGCGAATGACAAAAACCATGTGTATGAGAAGTGGAAGAATTTAGACAAAATAGAATTAACGGATATATCTCTGGTACGCGCTGGACTTCCATCGACCTAGCAGCTTAATTTGTTCAACAGGTACGCCCTGCGCATGAGCTTCGCTCGTCGCTCCTATGCGCAGGGAATGGGGTGTGTAGCGAGCTGGAGCATGATTGGAAAAGGCTACACCTTTCTTCAGCATGGTGGAAAATTGGTACCTTGTCAGAGGTGACCCATCAAAATGTACGAACAACTGCTCGCCTGCTGTGCTATTGCATGATGAAATATCAGCGATAGCCCGGCGCAGTGAAATATATCTGGTGACAGATTCAAACGGATTCAAAGCAGCATTGCCTTGGATAGTTAATACAGTCCCCCTCCCCATCTGGTCAGTTTTGGAAAATCTAACCAGGAGTTTGACTATCCTAGTTGAGTGGTCAATTTTAATATCATTAATGCTAATCGCCCTAGGATTATGTCTCAGTCTAGAATCAGAGGTCAACTCACCGACCCGCAAAAATCCATAAAAACTTATAAGATAAGCAGCATGGAAGAGACTGCATTCATACTCGGACTTGCATATGAAGGGGAGGGCCCCGAAAACGTCAGACAGCAATGGAAAGGTAATAGGAAGTCGACTGTCAGGGTGGGTATTAAGGCGCCTAAAGCCAGTCAACATTTTCTTCACAGTGAAATTTTGTACAGGGTCAGCCAAATCAAGCAAATTATGCTGGCAAGATATTCCAGCCAGGTAGGTGCCGACGGTGGCAGGAGAATACCCATGCAGCGAAAGGTGTGCAATGTAACTAGTAATTTGAGATATGGGGACAGGCCATATCGGTTTAAGGCAAGCCAATTCACGGAACCGAACAAGGGAAGCAACTCCTGAGTTGTATGCTGCCCAGGTACGCTGAGACATTGAAAAATGCAACAGTCTATCGGCTTCTTCCTCTAGATTTCCCACATCCAAGTTGGTACTGGGGTGGGCACTTCCGCAGCCTGAGGGGCAAGTCGACGAAATCGGTCCCACTGAAAACGTGAAATAGAATCACAAATTTCATTATGCACGCCAGCAATGTGCTGAGATTTGAAAAGTATGTTATGTTTTAAACAGGCCAGGATCAGAGCGCGAACAAGGTTCATAACTCTAGGGGACTTGCAAGTCTGCCTGTTGATTATCTCCACAACTGCCTGGTTGTCACAGCGAAATAGTATCTTCTTCTGGCTCAGCAGGTCCCCCCAAATATTAACAGCTACAACAATGGGAAATAGTTCAAGAAAGGTTATATCCTTAGTAATGCCAGAGTTATGCCAACTTTCTGGCCATTGTCCAAATGCCCAGCGACCATCAAAATAGGCCCCCCAGCCCATAACTACCTGCAGCATCTGTGAACAGTTGAATGTGCGTGCTAGACAACCAAAACTGGTCCAGGAAAATGCTTACACCATTATACTGACTGAGAAAATCAAGCCACATCGTCAAATCTGACCTCATTTCCCTGGTAACCGTATTTGGTGATGTGGCTTGGCTATTCCGATGGTGGCATCGGTAAGTCGCCTGCAAAAAGCCCGTCCTGGGACAATCGCCCGACAGGCGAAATTCAATGAACCGATCAGTGACTGCAATTCATACAGTGCGACACGACGTTTTGCATTTACATATTTTAGACGTTCCCCCAAGTCTGATAGCTTATCTGCTGGTATTCGGATTACCATAGCACAGGAGTCAAATTCTAGTCCTAAATAAGGTAGGCGTGTGCAGGGGCCTATGTTTTTGTCCTCAGCTAAGGGGACTCCGATGTCAGCGCACACCTCAATAAAGGTTCGCGTCAACCATCCACATTCTTGTGAACCAGCTCTTCCGGTTGCGAAGTAGTCATCCACATAATGAATAAATGAGTCTAGACCTGTTCGCTTCCTAACACACCACTCCAGGAATGAACTAAAGCGCTCGAATGTCGCACATGATATTGAACACCCAAAGGGGAGGGCACGATCAAAATAATACAGGCCCCGGAACTTAAAACCCAATTGATCAAAATCCTGCGGGTGAACTGGAATCAACCGGAAAGCAGATTTGATATCTAATTTAGCCATCAGGGCACCCTTCCCCAATTTTTGTAAAATTCGGACCGCATCATCCACTCGAGAATAACAAACCGAGCAGAGGGAGGGGGGTATGAAGTCATTAACAGATGTCCCCGACCCCTTGGGGTATGAGAGGTGGTGAATGAGTCTGTAATCGCCTGGCTTTTTCTTTGGTACTAGTCCAAGAGGGGATATCCTCAATGTGGGAATGGGGCGTTGTCGAAATGGCCCAGCTACTCTGCCTAAGCTTACTTCAGTTTCTATTTTTTCAGCTACTATGTGTTCCGCGAGCTTGACAGATTGCAAATTAGGAGCATCTGTGGGCATACGAGGGCCAGTATAATGTAAAGGAAAACCCTTTCTAAAACCAGACTCCAGGATTGCCTTGTCTTCCTTATTCTCATAATTCATTAACCAAAACAACAAACGATCTAATTTGATGGGGGTAGGGGCCAAACCAAACAACCCCTGAGAATCGGAACCCATATGTGGACCTTTTGGGTCACACTTTGCTGTACTATCATTACTGAGTGGTTTGGGTATGATTACTGGAGGGACGAAAATTGCCCTTCTTGTTCATCCGACAGGATTTTGAAGGGTGTTTTTCACCACACTTGCTACACGTGTGACTGTACATACACTTCTGCCTACTGCAGCCGTCACCATTGTAGTCATAGCAGAATTTACGTTTGTTGCCACCCTTATTGTTGGGAGGGAGGCCGGCATTTGTGCCCAACAAACCCCCAAAACCGGGCCTTGGTAAGAGCCAGGTCAGCCATAGTTCCCCATCGATAGTCGCCCAAGAATTGTCCTGGTTGTGTCCCATCCTTAGCCGAAACTGACTATCATATTGGCGCCAGGCAGGTCCGTGTACCCGGCTGGCCAGCATTCGCACAATGCTCATGTACTTCAGTAACTCGCGTGCTCTGAGTGGGTGTTTTTGTAGATATATGCTAGAGAATATCAAGAAGGCGGACGTCCATAGCTCAATAGTCTCTATTTGTTTAATTTGTGCCCTCGGGCGAAGCATTAAGGTGCAGGAATGGTTATTATTGTCTCGCATGCTATTTAGCAGATCTGCTACATCGCAAATAATTTCTAAAATCAGTGATATTTAGAAAGGGGTGTGCTACTTTGAAGATAATTTCTAGGATTACTGCTAGTTAGCACTTTGACTTGCCTGTTCCCAAATCAAATATATTGTATAATTAGCACAATTGCTAAATATTCAATATTTCTTTCTAAATTGCAGCCAGAAGAAATATTCAATATTCATGATAACTCGCAAGCGCAAATTGTCGGACTGCCTCTCCCGAAAGAAATATATTGTATAATTAGCACAAATGCTAAATATTGAATATTTCTTCTAAATTGCATCCATGATAAATATTGAATATTTCTTCTAAATCGCAGCTCCAAATTGTCCGATTGCCTCTCCTTAAAGAAAATATATTGTATAATTAGCACAAATGCTACATATTTTCAATATTGCAAGGACTGGTGATTAAGGAGGTTTAAGTCAGTCCTACCCCTTATTTGCTGGTCTGTGCAACTCCTCTGACAATAACAGGGATTATTCTATCGTTCTTCCTGGTTAAACAACGCGCATGCGCTGTTATGTAAGTTTTAAGACAGTCGCAAGTACATTTTCATTTGTGGTCTGTGCAACTCCACTCAGACAATAACAGATTATTCTATCGTTCTTCCTGGTTAAACAACGCGCATGTGCTGGTATATAGACTGTTTAACCCTATCTGGCCTGGGCTTTTGGGGACCTGTCGTGGCCTACGGCGGGGGGGGGGGGGGCGGAATGGACCCCCTAATTATTTTTCTGACCCCTTGAGCTAGGGGGCTGAAACTTACCACACTATATCCTTGGGTCAAGCTCTACCACAAAATGTAAAAAAATCCAAGATGGCCGACTTGATGACGTCACAGTGACGTCATTTTATAGTAGATTATAAAAGTGCTAAATATTGAATATATTGTCTTTCCCAGACGCCAGCTACATATTTAAGTGCGAATCTTTTCTAATTATATGATATTATAAAGGTGCTAAATATTGAATATATTGTCTTTTCCCAGACGCCAGATAGATACTTAACTGCGAATCTCTTCTAATTATATGATATTATCAAAGTGCTCAATATTGAATATATTGTCTTTCCCAGACGCCAGCTACATATTTAACTGCGAATCTTTTCTAATTATATGATATTATCAAAGTGCTAAATATTGAATATATTGTCTTTCCCAGACGCCAGCTACATATTTAACTGCGAATCTTTTCTAATTATATGATATTATAAAGGTGCTAAATATTGAATATATTGTCTTTTCCCAGACGCCAGATAGATACTTAACTGCGAATCTCTTCTAATTAGATGATATTATCAAAGTGCTAAATATTCAATATATTGTCTGCTCTCAAACGTCACCTACATATTTAAATGCGAATATATTCTAATTAGATGATATTATAAAGGTGCTAAATATTGAATATATTGTCCTTTCTCCGACACGGTGTTACAGATATTTTGATGCGAATCTCTTCTAATTATATCAGATTATAAAAGTGCTAAATATTGGATATATTTTCTTTTCTCCGAAAAGGGTCTTGTGGATATTTAACTGCGAATCTCTTCTAATTATATGATATTATCAAAGTGCTAAATATTGAATATATTGTCTTTCCCAGACGCCATCTACATATTTAACTGCGAATCTTTTCTAATTATATGATATTATAAAGGTGCTAAATATTGAATATATTGTCTTTTCCCAGACGCCAGATAGATACTTAACTGCGAATCTTTTCTAATTATATGATATTATCAAAGTGCTAAATATTCAATATATTGTCTGCTCTCAAACGTCACCTATATATTAAAATGCGAATATATTCTAATTAGATGATAATATAGAGCTGCTAAATATTGAATATATTGTCCCTTCTCCGACACGGTGTTACAGATATTTTGATGCGAATCTCTTCTAATTATAGTAGATTATAAAAGTGCTAAATATCGAATATATTGTCTTTTCTCCGAAAAGGGTCTTGTGGATATTTAACTGCGAATCTTTTCTAATTATATGATATTATAAAGGTGCTAAATATTGAATATATTGTCTTTTCCCAGACGCCAGATAGATACTTAACTGCGAATCTCTTCTAATTAGATGATACTATCAAAGTGCTAAATATTCAATATACTGTCTGTTCTCAGACGTCAGCTACATATTTACATGTATGTGCGAATCTATTCTAATTAGATAATATTATAAAGGAGCTAAATATCGAATATATTGTCCTTTCTCCGATACGGTGTTACAGATATTTTAATGCGAATCTCTTCTAATTATAGTAGATTATATATGTGGATATTTAACTGCGAATCTCTTCTATTTAGTATAGATTATAAAAAGTGCTAAATATTGAATATATTGTCTTTCCCAGACGCCAGCTACATATTTAAGTGCGAATCTTGTCTAATTATATGATATTATAAAGGTGCTAAATATTGAATATATTGTCTTTTCTCAGACGCCAGATAGATACTTAACTGCGAATCTCTTCTAATTAGATGATATTATCAAAGTGCTAAATATTCAATATATTGTCTGTTCTCAGACGTCAGCTACATATTTATGTGCGAATCTATTCTAATTAGATAATATTATAAAGGTGCTAAATATTGAATATATTGTCCTTTCTCCGACACGGTGTTACAGATATTTTAATGCGAATATATTCTAATTAGACTAGATTATAAAAGTGCTAAATATTAAATATAGATGATATTAAAGTAACCCACTTTTCTGCCTACTGCGGAGTTTAGCAAAAATATCTGCACAATATTGCCAAGTATGCTATATAGCACCATGTTAAAGCATAGGAAATTTGAAAACTATCTAAAAAAAAGCCAATCCTGCACCTAACTCGGGCGAAGGAGAACTTGTTCGCCTTCCTTCCCCGCGAGAGCTAGTGAACAGACCTGCTCCCTCAACTCATGTGCAGTTTTCAATAATAATGGGAGCTCAATATACTCCCTTGCCCATATCTTTGCTTTTATTGCTTGGGGTACATGTGCTTCCAAGTCGTCACATGAACTAATGAGGGGGTTGGGTTGCATCGCTAATGCAGGCGCTAAGCCCCAGGCCCCCATCTCTACTGGGGTAACGGAAACAACATTGGAAGCGCGAGATGGCATGGGAATGTGTGCAATGTTGTTGTTGTGCGCTGGGAATACATTTGTTTGCATGGAACTTACAACTGGCTGGGTTGAACTCAATGACTCTAGCGAGGGAAGAGCCGGACACGAACTAACAATTTGATTGGACGAGAACTGGGACAGGGAGGGCATGGTGTCATGTCCCGTACCCGTGAGTACATTCAGGTCAGTGTGGGAATTGGCGCCAAAAGCCCGTGGATTTTCTACCCCACCATGCCCAGACCGTGAATATGATATGAAATCTGAAACATTCCTGTCACGTATAAATTCCCCATTACCCTATTTCAGTACTGAATACAATAAACAACAATAAGGCGATGAATGTGCTGGAATAAAATATGGCCATGGTTTTATTAAACGACAAGACAAAGATATCATGAAGGCAATTCCACACTCAGACTGTCGATACAACCACAACATTGCATATATGACTAGCCTAAGTAAACACACCCCCTTTTATTAACATAACTTGAGGCTGTAAAATCACACACCCCCACTCATCGTAACATAAGCGAGGCTGTAAACACAAGGCCACAAAGCATATGTATACATGGGCCACACCTCCACCAATTCCTCATGGTGACATAAGTTATCAGTAGAAGTGTGTCCACCCCAAAAATACTTTGACTGGTCACAAACAAAGCCCACACATGACTTACATGTACATGCCTTAAAATTGCCATATTTTGCCGCATGAAATCTTTATGCACAAAGCTTTTAATCCAATTTCTTTAGAATATCTAGTCTCATCAAACCATGACAGAACTTGATTTTAAATTTGCAAAGAGAAAACATTGTGTTAATAACCATAATTATCAATACGATTATTAGCGAAATACACCAAATGTGTTAGATGGGTGGGAAATGGGTGGGATTAAAAATACTTGCGAACAGGAAAAATCTCAATCTCTGGCAGCAGGGTGCGTACAGCACTGTCCAGTGTCGCCAGCGAAAGACCTCGTGTCTACCCGCGCAAGCGTACTTACCACCACGTCAATACACCGCCTCAGTTACACCAATGGGAAGAAACTTGTTGCACACGCCAGAAAAAGGGGGGAGATAATTTTACATGTTTAACCCCAGTTATCTCCCTTCCACCATGAAATAACTTGCTGTACATACAATTTCATTTACACAAAATTACTGGCAGGATACAAGCCAGTACTTCAAGTTTAATAATGTAAATTAACGGTGATTACGTTAATTTCATTTATTACCCTATTTCAGTACTGAATACAATAAACAACAATAAGGCGATGAATGTGCTGGAATAAAATATGGCCATGGTTTTATTAAACGACAAGACAAAGATATCATGAAGGCAATTCCACACTCAGACTGTCGATACAACCACAACATTGCATATATGACTAGCCTAAGTAAACACATCCCCTTTTATGGTAACATAACTTGAGGCTGTAAAATCACACACCCCCACTCATGGTAACATAAGCGAGGCTGTAAACACAAGGCCACAAAGCATATGTATACATGGGCCACACCTCCACCAATTCCTCATGGTGACATAAATTATCAGTAGAAGTGTGTCCACCCCAAAAATACTTTGACTGGTCACAAACCAAGCCCACACATGACTTACATGTACATGCCTTAAAATTGCCATATTTTGCCGCATGAAATCTTTATGCCACACGAGCCTCTCTATAGATGCTCGCCCCAAACTTGTCGCCACAAGAAAACCATGAGCCATATCAGTACATTCCTGTAAGGTTAAACGTTAAAGTTTTTAGTTGGAATACTAATAGTCCACTGGAGGGAACACGCGCACATCTCTCAAATAAAGCTCCTCTAGAGCACCTTCGAGATCGTTGAGGAAGAAGTCAGTCCCTATAGGCGACAGATGGACGCCATCTTGTCGAAACAGAGTTCGCGACTCCAAGAGAATATCAGGGTGGCGAATAACAAAGCCACCAGCACTCAACAACTTATTAGAAACAGCGCGATTGACACGTTTCCGGGCTTTCTCGATCTTCTTAGGGTCGCGAGCCTTTGCCCATACATGCCTTGGAAGCATATGCGAATACCCTACTTTAGCGTTGGGAAATAATGCAATAAGATGTGACAAATCCTTGCTCATATTATGATGAAGACAGCAAGAGTTATCAAGTGAGAGATCATTAGCCCCGGCGTGAATTATTATTATATCTGGGCTAGGCAACACAGCTAACTTCTTACTGATGGCCGTCAGAACGCCTGGAAACCACCGCATGCCGCGAACTCCCATCCAGTGTATTTCTATTCCATGCTGTCGGAAAAGGCCAAGGTTAAATCCACTAGATTTAACACCCGCTCTGCGTTGCGCCCAGTAAATTATGCTGGACCCGACCATCCATACCGACGTATGCTGGCTTCTACTCCCTCTATAATCTATAACTCAAAAGAACATGTGTTAGGAAAATTGTGCACATAAAGAAAGTGTTAAATTTATAAGCTTATGAAAACTGCAAGCTAATCATACGATGGGATGCGTATGTACCTCCTATATGCCTCAGACTTCCATCTACCGAGCAGTTTGATATCTTCAGCTGGGACACCCATTGCATGACACATGCTTGCGTGTCCAATGCGGAAGCAGTGAGTTGTATATTGCTTGACTGGAATATTCAAAAATACCAGGGCTTTCCTTAACACAGCGGCAAATTGGTATCTACTCAAAGGTGAGCCATCAAAATGAGCAAAGAGCTGATGGCCCATCACACCACATCGCACTTGCATGAATGATTCCATTATCTCAATGAGACGCAAGTCTTTACTGTCAGATATCAATAGCATTGTCCCTTTTCCTAACTGGTCTGTTTTTGAGAAGCGAATAAAAAGCTTGATCATGCCCTGAAGTTTATCGATTAAAATATCAGAGACTCCGATGGCTTTCAGATTGTGGATTTCTTTTGAATCGGATACTATTTCACTCACACGTAAAAAACCACAGAATGCTAAAACGTAAGCAGCTCTGAAAAGTGCACATTCATATTGTGAACTGCAAACGTATGCCAGTACTCCTGATATCTTAGTGAGTAAAGGCACAGTAATGGGAAGTCGCCGATCCACCTTTGGGTTTGAGCGCTTCATGCCTTCGGACATCTTTTTGATGATAAAATTTTGTGTTGGGTCGCTGATATTCATTAACTTATGCTTATGGGATATCCCAGCTAAATACGTTTGAACAGTAGCTGGGCTGTAATCCTTATATGAAAGATCGGCAATGTACTGGATAATTTGTGAAACTGGGACAGGCCAAATAATGGGTAAATTATATTGCTCTCTAAACCGCTGAAGGGAGGTAATTCCCACGTCATAAGCTGCCCACGTCCGGGGTGACATAGAATGCTGTAACAAACGGCTCGCTTCTACTTCTAAATGCTCCACATCCACTGAGGTACAGGTGTCGGAACTTTGTCTGCCTGAGGAACCAGCTGATGGAAGCGATGCCACTGCAAGCGCGAAATGGAATCAGATATTTCATTATTAATTCCAGCAATGTGACGTGCCCGAAAGAGAATGTTGTTTCTTAAACAGGACAACACTAAAATACGCACCAGCTTCATGACCCTTGTAGACTTGGTTGTCTGTTTGTTTACAATTTCAACCACTGCCTTATTGTCACAGCGGAAGAGAATTTTCTTGTTTCTCAACCTATACCCCCAGATTTCTATAGCAACCACAATGGGAAATAGCTC
>JAVTVY010050646.1:0-27564 GCA_036873755.1 Hanleya hanleyi | reverse complement strand
ATGTGTACGGGTGTGTACGAGGCTAAAACCGTTATCATCGACCCATGTTGGGGATTTACCTTTGTGCAATTGACAGGAGATTATTTGTCTCCCGAATAAAGACATATGTGTTTGACCGAACCCATTAAACTTGTTTGACTCCCACATCAGCGAGCCTACATTTTAAACTGTTGAAGGTTCTGGGCAATAATTTATAATCAAATTCAATAGTTGTTATGAAACTGAACACTTTCAGACTGTCACTAAAGAACTGAAATAATCATATCAAGGACGTTCCTCAGTCCGATGAAAAAGCGTCAGAATGTTCCAAAATTTTACATGAATGCACCTCTGAACACATATTAATTCTTTTACAAAAAAATGATCAGGTCATGGAACTCAAGCTTGAGCTCGTAACGCCCCATATGGGACGATGTTTGTAAAAATGGGAAGATTTTAAATTGTATTGTTTTGTATTGTATTTCTTTTTTGCTCCGAAAAAAAGCCACCAGTCATCCAACGAATATTAAATTTGCCTTGCATATGTCCGAACAATATGCATATTTTAAACTGGACAAAATATTCCCTTCCAAAAATCAGGGAATTCCGACTCATCCTCAGCTGTTCACAAGTCAGATGGATGTAATATTAAGCCGTTTAAGTCGTATCAATTTTTAGAAAAATAGATAGATAGATAGATAGATATATTTGTCTGCTCCATTATTGAGTAAAAAATGTGAGGCCCCCGAACTGGTTTTGGCTTCTGAATCGCTTGAAGTGGCCTTAATCCAAAAGTGACAGGAAACAATATCCAACGAAGATAGCTCGTGTTCGTCAGTCTTCCGTCAAAACGTCAGTGTATGCGATCAATGGAGACTACCTAAGGCAACTCCCCTTAGCATTATTGCGTAGGCTGCAACTGCAAAACACAACCATAATCATTAGTTCAGTTGTCATCAACCTAAGATTGTAAACGTTATTGACCTCCGATCAATTTGATTTTGATATTCGGCTTAAGTGAGTCATACATAGACTGACCTGTTGATCACGTCACCCATACACTCATATTAGCGAAAATTACACAGCCAATAGAGAATGCCGTCATCCTACAGTCTGTCCGTACGCTGGTTTTGGTTCGCTGGGTGAAATGAACACGTATAATTCTAGAGAACACTGGCCGCTGCTGATCCATGGTCAGTACCGACCTGTTGCTTAGGAATGTAGGAGATAGAAGAATGCGAAGGAGTTCATTTCTTGCCAAGGAATCCTTATCTTTTATTATAGTATGTATTCATCAAATAAAATCTCAATTAAACGGGTGGTGGATTACGACGCCGGAGTACTGACAAGAAGTCTGATGATCCCACAGGAAAATATACTGACTGCATATTTCTAAAATCATCACAAGCACCAAAACTGATCCCTGTGACGATTTGTATCCCAGTCACGCTTTTATTGTAGATGTTCATTTGGACATCTTGAATGACATGACCACACGGCCCGTAGCACCGGCTTGAGTTGTATCACAGGCCCGCAAAACAAGAGTTTTGGGGGGTGTGAGCGGCAGTATTAGGGTGAAGTGTCGAAATATGGGGTCTCTATATATAACCCCATGCTTTATATAATGGATATATATAAAGCATGGGGTGATATATAGAGACCCCATATTTCGACACTTCACCCTAATACCACCGCCCACACCCCCCAAAACTCTTGTTTTGCGAGCCTGTGAGTTGTATTAGATACAAATATTCCAGAGCAATGATGTAATAGCCCTATCAAAATCATCTGATTTAAAATGATGAACTATGTGACCGCTAGATAGAAGAAACGGCTCAAAATGAGGAAGTATTATTAGAATGCAAGTTCGCATTCAGAACAAATATTTTTGAGGCCCGACGCCGACCAAGTCGTCGAATCAATATTGTGTAGATTTGGGCTCCAGAGCAAAATAACCGAATAAATCTGGCAAGCATATCAATAAGAAGTTAACAGTATCCAGGTAGGTGCTTAAAAATTATAGAACGAATTACCGAACGAATCTAACAGACCATTTCCCCTTCTATCTTGATTTTCGGGGTGACGTAGCACGTCTTCATCAAAAACAAGCATATTGCTTTTGAGGAAACTCTGGATAAGCCAATCTTATGAATTCAGCATGATAAATGCCCTGTGGCAAAACAGCAATGATAAGGGTTTTGGGAAGATAAATGATATCCGTATTACAGTACTGGTGTTAATAATAGAAGCCCTGATATTGGAAAATGTACTCAATCATCTATAATGATAAGAATTGCTTCTGATTTTTCGCCATTAGGAATCATTATACAATTTTTACCTGATTTGATCGATGAGTCAATTAACGACAAGATATATCCGACACCAGGCAGTTCGACTTGTGAAATTGCAATAGTTGGATTCAATTACATTGTTATAGGTTTCGGGTGGTTGAAGCATTATATATGTTACAGGTAATCGATAAAAATTTGCGTTGTCTTTGTAGGTGACAGAAGAAATTTTCGCGTCAATAACAGCTCCATGTCAACAGTTGACAGGTCTCTACGTTTCGCACGTACCTGTACCTATACCTAACACACCCGAGTGCATACATGTATCAAATAAACATTTAAATATAAATCATATCCATTACTAAGATCATCCATAAAACCTGTATGTTTATGCTTTATTCTTTATCGTTATTTCAGGTCCTGTTTCTGAATATAGACTTGTTGGACCATTACATTTTATAACGATCGTCTAAACTGTGTCAGATTCAGGCGACCAATGTTTTAGCACTGAAACATTTAAATATAATATTTCACAGTTTTCGCTTTACCCTTTCTTACAGACAGAGGCAAGTTTTTTTCTTCCCGTCGAATTATATGATCGCATCATTACTATTATGATGTCAAGTACTAAATTATCTGGTAACAATCGTGTCTCTGTGAAAATTAATATTATAGGCGCGGGACAAGCTACTCTTGTTCCACTGCGTAGTGCTGTTTTTATTATCCATATATAGTAACCGTTTATGTCAAGTGCTTGATAGTAAATTACCACCTACGTTTTCCGATCTTTATGTCAAGCTTATTACAATTATCTCCCCTTACTCCATCACAAACCAAACATATGTTTGTATTAACCAGTCTTCATTGACATAACCATGCTTTCTTTGAACGTCAGAGGGCTTCACTCTGAACAGAGAGGGCGGGCTGATATATTCAAATGGCTAAATACAAAGCACGGCGACATTATTTATCTACAGGAAACCCATGGCTCCACAGAAACAGATATCACGTGGGAAAGCGACTGGGGTCGAAATTACATACCTTTTCACACTCACGGGAAACCCAACAGTGCAGGCGTCGCCATTTTGTTCCGTGAGAACCTTGATATCACTTTTTCTCAATCAAAACAGGATCAAGACGGTAGATAAATTATTCTCGATATTTCAAAACAAAATACCAAATTAACCCTCGGGGGTGTTTATGGTCCAAATGTCGATGACCCCGGTTTCTACCTAAACTTTTCCCAGTCAATAAAAGAGATGGAAAACGACACCGTCATCATTTGTGGTGACTGGAACATAGTCCAGGATTTTGCTAAGGACACCTGTAATTACGTTAGGAACAATAAGCAGAAGGCTAGACTGGAAGTTCGCGACGCTAAACTGCAAATAGGTTTGATAGATATTTGGCGACAACAGAATCCATTATCCAGGCGATTTTCTTGGCGGCAAAATACAAGCAGTGCCATAAAACAGAGTTGCCTTGACTAAATTTTAGCGTCCGAAATATTCTAGGCACAAAATCTGATATCGGAATATCTTATCGGTCCGACCACTCTTTCATAAAATTAAAATACTGTTTTGCACGCCGCTCACGTGGACCGGGGTATTGGAAATTAAACACAACGCTGCTCGTGGACCCGGAATATATCGAATTAGTTAAGGGTACGATAGAAGACACACGGTTCCAATTTTATGTATCTGGAGATATCGAAGATCCTGCGATCAAACTGTGATCAAACTGCCATTCTGACCGAGTTAAAGCAATTTCATGGTCACTTATACTAGGAGCGAAAGGATGTCACATACACAGATGATAATCTCTTTTTAAACCACTCGATAATATTAACAGAAGTAGAGAAAAACTCATGCGATGGACCGCTTACTCCGGCAAATGAAAAATGAAAAATCGCCCAGGTCTGATGAATATCCTGTGGAATTTTGCAGATGTTTTTGGAAGGAAATTGGAGTTTTTTTCTTACGTTCTGCTCAGCAGGCCTAGGCCTTCAATACAGGAAAACTTTCATCGTTTCAGCAGCAAAGTTATATATCGTGTCTTCCAAAAGACAGTAAAGACCAAAAAAATGGCGCCCAATATATCTATTGAATATTGACTATAAAATCATATCCACTTGCATAGCAACCAGTAATCCCAACGTTTTGCCGTCACTAATCAACGAATCGCAGAAGAGGTTGATGAAGGAGCGGTTTATCGGGGAAAAACAAGATTATTATCTGATTTTATGAATTATATGGAAGACAACGACATACCGGGACTTTTATTCTTGATATATTTCGAAAAGGCTTTCGACTCGTTCTCCTGGGACTAGATTGATAAAAAAAACACCCCAAAAAACCCCATCAGTGTCTTTTAATCTAATTCATTGGATTAAAACTTTTCAAAATGTTTCGAAAATTAGTGTTATGAATAACGGAAACATCTCTGACTTCCTCGATCTTCAATGGGGTTGTCGACAGGGGGACCAAATTTCACCCTATCTCTTCATCCTTGCCGCGGAAACTTTTTATCGCTATTAAGCAAGATAACACGATTATAGGCATAACAATCAAAGGGTCGAAAATTCAAATCCAAAAGTAAGCTGACGATACTACTCTTATTTCAGTAGGATCTAGAGAATCCTTCGAAAGAGCCATGGGCCTCCTCCATAAGTTCTCATCTGCGTCTGATCTTTGCTTGGATGTACAAGATTAATCAGACAAAAATGTGTGAAATTTATATATGTGTTAATCAGAGAGAGTTTGAGATGCTACAATAGAAATCACGAATGTGTGATGGACCATCATCTTTAGAACAGGGCAGGTGTTTCGTTAGATTAATAATAATTTTTAAATCGTTTCCGTTGTAAATATATACCTGCAAAACACAACCAGTAATGTCATATTGACCCTGCAATATCGGGCTTGGTTCATCCGGCTACTAACTACTAAATATTCAACCGAGACGTCGCTGACCTCGAATCAATTTGAGTTTGATTGGAAGCTGAAATGTGTCAAAGGATCGGGTTATTTGTGGGCTGACATTCGGAACCCAGGGGCAAAGTAACTAAATGAATCATGAGAGCAAATCATTCTAAAGCTATCAGTACCCAGATAAACTCTAACGTCCAGATAAACAGATAAATCTAACAAATCATTATTATCTTGGTCCTGGAGTTCTGGGTTACCTGAAGCGGCTTCATTAGAGACATCGATATTAATATTGGAGGAGACTCAGGATGAGCCAATCTTTTGAAATCTGGGACGTGGAGATATGATGAAATACCCTGTGGCAATAACAACGGTAATGATAAGGATTTTGGAAAGATAAATTGTATCCTCATTACAGGACCGGTGTTAATAATAGAAAACGCCGACATTCACATTGACAAATCCGCTCATTCAACTCTGATGATTGGACTTGCTCTTGGTTCTTTGGTATATGACTCATTTCTTATATAATGCTTACCTGATAGTGTATTCCATTATGTGAAAAAAGAGAAACTGAAACACCTACATGTATACAATCAACATAATCACAATGACAGGAAAGAAGGGAGGGAATTTGGCTTAATGTCACACTCAAGTTTGTTTCACTCATATGGTGACAGTCAGTTTGGTTGGTGGAGGAAGCCGGAGTACCCGGAGAGAACCACCGCCCTTCGGCAAGTAACTGACAAACTTTCACACATGGACCAGCTGGGCTCGAACCCGTGCCAGTTCAGCGGTGTGAGGCTAGCGGTCACCAGCGAAGCGCCTTAGACCACTCGGCCACGGAGGGCCTTTAGGTCTAAGGTCTAGCTTTAAGTCTAGAGTTCTAGCGGTGGGAACAATACGCTACAGCTTATTGAATCAAAACATCCTGCCATTCCGTGATAGCCATAAGTGATTTCCGTTTCAGTTTTAGCAGATTAATAAGGAAGAATACCGAAAACCTTTCCAGTTCGTCAAAAACAATTCTTGCTTTTACATTTTCCATCAATGTCGACTGAAATTGTTGCTAATATTGTTATTTAACGTATCTTTTGTGAGGGCTTTCGTCATAAGCTGAGGTATTTTGCTAATGAAACCGATTTTTTTTTTCGATTCGTTATGGCTATTTCGATCCATTTGGAGGTTTTTAAATATTATATTCTATAAACGAAGTTCGTCTAACCTGAGGACGGTTCAGCCAAATTTTGAGCAAACGTTTATAATCATTGTTAATGAACTGAAGACTTTCAAACTTTTACGACAGAACTGATGAATCAGTTAAATGTAAAATATGACTGCTATATGGAACGTGTTAAACGGCCATTCAGAACTGAGCGTAGAAGAACCTCGTTTATCACATGATACTCCGTAAAACTGTCTGTTAATGACACCTCTCATGTCAGAGGGCCCTCGGTGGCCGAGTGGTCTAAGGCGCTTCGCTGGTGACCGCTAGCCTCACACCGCTGAACCATTTGTGAAAGTCTGTCAGTTACTTGCCGAAGGGCGGTGGTTCTCTCCGGGCACTTCGTCTTCCTCCACCAATCAAACTGACTGTCAACATATGAGTGAAACAAACTTGAGTGTGACATTAAGCCAAATTCCCTCCCTCCCACCTCTCATGTCACTCCAAGGCAAATATTTAACTGATTTTCCCCACAATATTTATAACCACATGGATAACACGTATACCCCATCGATTATGTTCAATCTAACCCTCTTCTGGTCATAAATAAATCTCAAATTCATCATTCGTGCACTGAATCAGGGATTGACTAATGGCCACCCTATCTAAGACTTTGTTGACTACGAGTAATAGCTCTAGTTCCCTAGTTATTGCGCACCTCACACGACATCAATCACGGCATATTGAAATAAGTTGTTTGTGGTTCATCTAAATCTTTCTCGATTTTATCTTTGCAGTTCTGGTTAACATATGGTTTCAAAGAAGTTTTAAATATATGAGAAGCTTCTAAGAAGTCTGGGGCCTGCGATTATTCCAGACCACTGCAACTAATGAAAATCAAAACAGTTGCTTGAGCCGAGATTGTGCCGCCACTACAGAAACGTTCGACAACATGCATAAGCAGTTCACTGACTGGGATATCCATGTTTATAGGATTTCCTTAATTCGCGCATGTGTAATTTGGAAACAAAGAGAAGATAGAGACTGAGGATACGAAGGACCTGTGGCTTACAAGCGTCTGGTCCGTCATTCATAATTCAGCCGTCGTCCATTAGAGAATATCCGCGTGCATAATCCAAAGACCTATTCCATATTTCATATAACAGTATTAGCACCAAATTCAAAAAGACAATCATAGTATACATAAACTTGTAGGCTTGTTTTCTGCAAGAGAGAAGCGGTCAACAGTTTTCAATGATGCCGGCAAGACATCATGATGTTCCAAAAATATCAAATCCGTATCGCTGATCAGTATTCTTAATCCATAATATTCATTATAGACTCATCTAAAAAAAAAAGATGTATCTCAGTCACGCTTTGATTTTGACTGTTCATATGAGTACCATGAGGATCTTGAAGTACATGGGTTCATACGGCCCCTAGCCCCGGGTTAAGCGGAATTAGACACAAGCTACGAAACGTAGCGCCATAGATCTTGCACGCTACGTTCGTATTTTGCTATCAGCATGCGATATGTATCGCCAAATTTGAGAAACTTTGAGTGGAGGCGCTCGGTGGTGTAGCCCTGTTTTATAAGTTTCTGCAACAATGTTTTGTGACGTTGATTAAAATCGTCACATTTAACACAGGATCTAGCAAATGCTACTAGGCGTGATATGTATACGGCATATGCAGGTCCCACTGGAATATTACTGTCCAGAAAGGGATAGTTTACGATGTCGAAATTGTAATCATCTCTTTTGTCATACAGTCGACGAGAGACGGCCCGCTTCATTTTTATAGGGATATAGGTCTAAATATGATGTGCATGTAGGGTTATCTGTAGTTTCCCTCAAATCCAGTGAAGGTGGATATATATCCTTCACTGCGTGATTTATATAGCGATTATCCACAGCGAGAAGATCGTCTATATAGAGTTTGGTGAATGAGAAGGAACGGGCTTTTGAAAGCGCCTGCATATAGTCATATTCATAAGAACAGATATAGGTCAGCCAATAGGGGTGCACAATTAGTACCCATAACATATCTAACACAAACGAAAAGACGAACGAACCAAGGATATTCTAGGTTGCGAAAGTTGTGAAATGTTAATTAAATATTTAGTCACTACAAGAGTCAGATACCAAATTAGTAAGCCAGTAGTCGACCGTAAATACTTTCCACGTGAAGAAGTCCAAGTACCAGATCGACAACTGTTAGTGCCGCTGATATAATCCAACCGTCTCGATATCCTGGAATACCGATGTTTTCACGCCCCATTTATTCCCGATACCAATAGTCTGGGTATGGCTTCGGGTAGTAAGTTTGGAACATCATGATGTCTTGCCAGTATCATTGAAAACTGTTGACCGCTTCTCTCTTGCACGAAATTAGCCTATGTTTATGTATACGATGATTGTCTTTTTGAATTTGGTGTTAATGCTGTTATATGGAATATGGAAAAGGTCTTTGGATTATGGACACGGATATAATTCTTTAATGGACGACAGCTGAATTATGAATGACGGACCAGACGCTTGTTATTGTCAATATTCTACTATGCTTGAGATATGGCGAGGTGAACAAAAATAAATGATTAAGTTAAGAATAGCAGATTTCGCTAATGTCAGGCAATTTTCTGTCTACCGCTACTTAAGTACTTGTGAAACAAAGAGAGGGTTAACAAGTCTGGAGCCAACAAAGACAGGTTAGCTAACTATTGTTGGACTGGACTCAACAATATCTCAGAGGGTTCCCATCATCATAGTCCAGCCAGATGAATTGTGCATCTGATGGAATATATGAATAGGCTTTACGGTTGTTATGATTTCCAGAATGCCAGAGAAGTATACAAACCCCATTGAATTGGGTTAATTTGGATCCATGCAATTTTCCAACAGGATTAAATGACAACCATCAATTGGGTAATACTAGAAGTGGATGAAACATGAACTTCTGGTAATACTTAAATCAGTTGCCGTCGTGTATTCTGCGGTGCATGAAGTTATTTGGCTATCGGGTTAGGTTTACATTGATTGCAACGAACGTTTTTTTGGTGAAAAAAAATGCAAATCAATATTCCCTCCTCGGGGCAGATATTAAAATATTGTCGTGACAATGAAGACAATTGAATCCATGGGTGGATAGCAGAGTCTGAAAATGTTGAAAACGTTTAGGAGAATTCGCAGGTTCGTCAAGAGAATTAAGGATGAGTTAAAGGTCTTAGCAGACATATCCTTACTACTGCGATGGTGAAGTAACTAAGGAGACTATTCTTTTCGTTGTCCAATGGCATATCGTGCTCCTGGTAATTTAGCAACTTTCGTTTAAACCAAAGACTGATCAAACCTGATATGGATCGCGACAGTGGTTCGAGAACAAAGCTGTTGGGATTGAATATTGTTGAATGAACAAACAAGAATTTCTGGCTTTCTACTTCTTCGTTATTTACAAGATCCGTTTCTACAAATGTGCCGTTAGCTTCTTCAGGTGAGTAAGAAGGTATACACCAAGAATACGACACTACAATTAATATCATTTATTGTGGGTTCGGACAGTTTTAAAAATAAAATACCATTTTTCGACAAGAGGTAGAATACACCCTCGGCATTCAGAGTACATAATAAAATGCGGGGGTTACCGGATCTATTTAAGAAATAATTCCTTGTTTACTGCGGTGAAACACCTAGAATAGATCGCGCTGCAATAGGATGAGTCTAAGTTTGGTCACGGAGGCCGTAGGCCTGAGTGATCAAACGGTAGGACTCATTAAGCCAATTAATCGAAGCAAGCAACACCTGCAAGTCGCGTGCCTGAAATCGACACGGGTTGGAGAGTCCAAAGTATGACAGCTACAGGGGCGTGCTAAAACGCCATCAACAATCAAAATGATGCAAGTATGACCCTTGGTTTTAGAATACATGTGAAATTCTCCCGTCATCCAATGATTGGGTTGCGTACCTATCATGCGTTCAAAAAGGTTTAATGACCTCAACAATTTTGAATAAATCTCCGCGAAAAAAAAATGTTTCTCCAACTTTAATTGGCTCCATGATGTACGGCAACAGGATGTACAAGAACATACAGACAGACGATAAATTTTGATATCCATTTCAATACTATTACCCTTCTGGGCGAGTTCAACTGGACACGCGAAGAAAATTATGACGTCATATAATCCACCCCGAATGGTTGTGAGGTAGCATCTAATGGAATTAGATGCCACCTGGGCTTCATTCTTTACATGTAATAATGTTATTTGGTAAAACACATGGGGTGTGGTAGAATTTTATATAATGTGGCATTGAGTACGGTCTGCTTTGATGATTACCCTTTCTCCAATATATATGATTATATGTGAAATCCATGAAAACATTTTCTTTCAGAGAGCACATATTTGCTATGAAGTGTAACAGTTTTCTGGGACAATGCTGAACCGAGTAGGATGCCAGCATGGCCAACCATGATCAGCAAGTAAAAATATCCTCATTTCGCTAAGTCAGTATGCCAAGTCAGTTATCCAGCGTTCTAATTACCTTTAACTTCGGAGAACCTATGTTTTCTTCAAACTTAATATTTTCCATTCTTATTATTTTTCATTCAAATATTCCTTTATTGTATTTGATACATGCACAGGAAAAATCGATTCGTATGGATCTTGCATAATGTTATATCATTGATGAATTATTATACGTTGGTGTAAATTACTTACTTCAAGACAAATATAAGACAAGCCGTCCATATCCACCATCATTCAGATACAACAATCATTGATTGGATCATTGCTCCACTATACGTGTACTCTACAATGTTCAGGTTACATCTCGCACATTTGTTCACTGAGAAGAGATTTGTCCCTACCATTCGAGTCAAAATCTCTAGATATCGTCTCGATATATCCAGCTAATCTAACAACGTCTGCTTCACTTCCGTGCTCCGTGTTCCATATGTATAGGGTTACCAGAAAAAATCTGGCTGATTATTACGTTTCCGTCCAAGCTCAGATAATGCTCAGTTTAATTTTTTTCTTAGCGTAAAGAAAGCTCAATTTATCATCGATATCCACAAGCCTAGACCCTCACGGGCTTCTAGATTACAACACAAGTAAAAGCTTTATTTCCTTATTTATTGCACGCCTTACACAATATCGACCGCGGCTTGAATAAGTAGGTTGCCTGGAGCATTTTCTGTTTGATCGAAATACTTCATTATATTTCGTGACATTTTGGTAAACGTGCTTCTAAGGAAATTCTAATTCGCTGTGAAGCTTTTACGAAATTTCTAATAATTAAAGCCAATATCCACTGGATTTAATGTTGCTTCGTATTCCGGATAGTCGAACATGTTGTTGGCAATATGGACCAAGATTGTGTAACAACGGCCAAGCAGGATCGTCCGACAAATTGACAAAAAACGCACACAAGCCCACATTCCTTATCTGACACGCTTAACTTATGCCTGGATAAGAGGAAAAGCATGGAACATTGGAAAGAAGGCTAACATACATACAGCTAACATACTTAATTCAAACGGGAAGTGAGACGGCTTATGGCTGTTCCAAGCAGCGAAACTCTTCGAAAGTCTGCATCTAATATCGAGCCCATACATAAGTCAGATCTGACATTCAAAAGCCAATCGTTGTCCATAAGACATAAGACTTAATTTTCGTGTTAGAATTCCGGCGTAAAGAAGTTCGAATATGAAGACGTCAGTTAGTAATGCTGCTTAACCCACATACTTCATATCCGAAGAATGTACGTTACATAACTCCCCCAGCAAGTTCAGTTTTCCCATCAAATGAGATTGTGAGACTGTTTGTATTGGAATGACATGGGGCTCACACACTAGATACGTGTTACATATAATAAAATATTAGCTCTTGAATTCGCAGAGAGAAGATTTCGGAATTCCTATCTTGCAAGCAATTGTATGCCGGGCGTATTAACCTTGACCTGTTGGGGTGAGGAGGGATTATGGCTCCCCGTCCAAACTTTCTAGTCTGTCCCCGGAACTAGACAAACTGGAGAGCTGATACTCCGTAACTCTGTAGCTTATCATAATGTGGTCATTTTGAGCCTCTTTGAATAATCATCGATTTGAGAATCATGAGTAGATTCAATTGGTGACCATTTAGGGTACCAGAAAAATGAAGTTTTCGTCATTTTTTTTTCAAAATGTTTAATTTTCTGCTGATAAAACTGCGCAAAAACTATTTTATTTCACACCAGATTAATATTTACTAATTTATCTGGTAGTGTTTGAGAAGAAAAGCATACGAATAACAAGTTTGGAAGAAAACTGACAAAAAAGTCGACCAAAAATGCCTTCTGCGAAAAGAAATGTCAGGTTTACATGCAAAAAAAAATGAGAAAAATATTTCGCCAAATCAAAAAAGAAAGCTGTGTTTCATACACAGAATATACCAAAGTTTTATATTGTAAATTCTCACAGTCATAAATGACGTAAAATCGCGTCGATAAACGTTTGGAAATGGGCGTTTGCTTGTTTTTATATTTCTGAGTATAGTTTAACAGGAACTTCCCTTCATATTTAAAATATGACACCTCCACCCAAAATCCAATGTTCCCAGTTTTAGCATGTTCCCCGTGATCATATATCGAAATATCATTTTGGTTGAAGGTGTCATAATTTTATGATATTTAAGATAACATTTTTCCACTCTTCACTTTGGCGTTTTAAGACTGTATGGAGTCGTATAGCTGCTTGTCCGTGTGGTTAGAACGTTTGGTTTAGAATGAACATTAAACACACACTTGTGACGTCACTCTATTGTCCCAGCGCTCCATTATATTCAAGTGATGGAGAGTTACTCGGACATACCCCTCTACGGAATGAAGAGTTGAGCTAGCTAGAGCCTACACCTGTTTTAATAGAAACACATGCATTAGAATATTCTAGTCGATTCGTTAATGTTGTGATAATAAATATATATGACATACGTTCACTAAGCACTAAGGAGGCAGTGTAATATGAGCAAGTCCTATCACTCCTGTTCCTCTATAATGATATGCTTGTAAAACGTTAATATACATAGCAGATACACAGGCCACTTTAGTGATGGGATAAGTGATTTGCATGTTACCAGCTGGAGTTGCGAGTTCAAACGGAAGTTGTCTCCCATGCAGTTTATGGGATAACCCTATCCGGCCTGGGCTTTTTGGGACCTGTCCAGGCCTGGTGAGGGGCCATTCCCCCCCCCCCCCACCCCCCCGTCTGATTATTTTTGTCTGGATCGCCACCGCGTAGCGGTGCGACCAGACTATGCTGCCACTCACGAAATATATGTAAATGTGTACGTGCACTATAATGCAATGACCCTGGGTTGACCTGTATCACTCCGCCAGTGATTTTCACTGTGTTTGAGTCTTATATCAGGGTATTAACCAGAAAATGAAGAAAAAACAGTCGTAATCGTTTCATGTTAACTAGAAATAAAACGAAATCTGAATTTGAGTGTATTTCATATTCATTTCTTCGCCCAGGGATTGCTTGAATCCGTGGACTATTTTTTTGTTCTTTGGTTCCGGGCGATCGGCTCAAACCCGGTTCTCAGCGCCCACCAGGCGATAACTCATGTCAGCGCTGTGCTGTCACCGTAGACTGTTGTAAATGTAAATTGATGACCTGGTAATATGGTAAGCTGCCCCACCTCGTGGTGTTTGCCGTCTGTGCGGTTTTGCGTCTGTCTGAGTTTGCGGTAAGTCAGATTACTTATATTATATATGCCTGGTGTTTATAGTTCGCAATTTGTTTGTTGACAACGATAGCGTTGGAGAGACAATTTGTGCGAAAATCCCTGTTAATGTTGCTGTACGATCATACGTTGCAAATCTTGTTCCTTGATCTGAGTGTCGCACTTGACAGGTTCAGGTTCTGGGATTATGAAGACCCCAGTTTTCAACACTCGTACGTTCTTTCCCGTGAAGTCGGCGTTCGTTACTATTTTAATGTGTACGCATACTGCATGGAATATATTTCCAGAGGAGATATGTGTCGAAGCCACGACAATAGTATTTACATTTTTCTCGTCTTGTGAACTTGACCGGATCCTGTCCAGTGCAAATTTATGTATTCCGGGGGACTCTGCTCACCGAATATAATTTAGTTTCAAAAAGTTTGAACAACAACAAAACTTTCCGAAAGCGGAAACAACAGAATTTGTCAGGTACCGCTTTCGAAAAGTTTTGTTGTTGGTGGTGTTCAAACTTTTTCAAACTAAATTATATACGCAATGATCGTACAGCAACAACAACAGGAATTTTCGCACAAATTGTCTCTCCAACGTTATCGTTGTCAACAAACAAATTTACTATAAACACCATGCAGGCATATATAAGTAATGGGGACTTAACGCAAACTCATGCAGCTCTTGCAAATATCTGTGCTACACAGAACTATTAATAAAACTAGTTAATAAAACTATCCAGTCTCCTCGCGTATTTGTCGCTTTGTCACAATAAAGTTGCATGAATTATGAAAATCTGCTCGCAAAAACTGGTAGAAGACATTGACGCAGACGATCCACTTTTAAGCATATTACTGTAGATAGTTTCTTGCTACCATGAAGACCTAGCATATTTTTAAATGAGCCGCCTTCACAAATTCACTTCCTTGAAGACTAAACTGTGTTCCAGTTGTGATTTCCCAAACAGACTCGTCCACAAATTGGAGAAAATCTCCACATTTATCCATACATCTGCTATCGGCTGAAACATGCCAGCTGAAACGTTTTGAAACTTTAAATCCATTATTGGCGATCCAGGCATCAGTACTTTGAGTACTTTCATTCTATCCCTTGAGCTAGGGAGCTGAAACTTACCACACTATACTTGTGTCAAGCTCTACCAGAAAATGTAAAAGTGACGTCATTTTCAAAAACGATATTTTGGGGTCATTTTTCGGATTTTTCATTTATGCAATTTCTCCGCAAAAACTCGGACACAAGAGCGCGTGCAGTCCCAGCCTGCACCGAAACATGGCACCTTCATCTGGACGCCACTAGATCATGTGGATGTTGTCCCAAACTGGCCTATTCCTACGGAAGAACTTTCGGCGTTTCTCAATTCAAGCAGGCACCACACTACGCCTACAAACATACAGTTTATCTCTGCGAAGCAGACAGCATCCTGATTCACGCCAGAATTCAGTCGCGCCATACAGTATCTAAGAGACATGACCTGTGGATTCAATACAGAAAGACAATTGGTTGGTAATACCAGTGCCCAGCAGGTTCGAGAATCGTCGATTGCTGTTCTCACATCCCTATCATAGTGTGGTACCTGTCCATCGGTCGGAATGCCCAATATGATCCCAGATCTGATAATTTCACTCCGGCCGTCTGTGAGGCCGCGTTATTGCCCGCATCTTCTGATGGCGAGAAGGACGCTTGGGATAGGGCAAGATTACCGATCGTATTTAAGGTACTGAACAATTCAGCTGCACCATTGAGAACCCAGCAACACACATTTCAGTAAATGACCGATGTCATTAGTATAATGATATCTGTAGATATGTGATTCATCAGCCCACAAGGATTTCACTAATTGTCCTCGAAGGACTGATAAACGATTGTAAGTGAATTGTATATTACATCAATCTATATTCAGGGAGGACTTTAAACTAGTACTGTGTGATAAAAAGAAAAATCTCTAGATAACGGATAGAACTACATCTATACAAAGGCATGCTGTATAGTATGGCGACAAGTGTGGACCTGGTTGATTAACTTTTCGGTGTCGGATTTGTGCTTACATTGCGGGGTGGCTCATGCCTTCTTTGTCAGATATCATCATTGCAAGTAAATGATGCTTCATTTAGTGTGTAAATATATGTAAAATAGTTTTTTCCAGAGAATATGGACTGCATTCAATGGATTTGTAAATACAGATTACTGTTTGTTTAATGTTGTAAAAATACAGACATGGTGCTGAATATACATTACAATCTTTTGTTCACTTAATGTTTCGCAATAGATGCTTCTCATTCATGTGATTATTTATTGAAGATATTCGTGCTGTAATGAACCAAATAATGTGGTTTGGTGGTCTTACAAAGTAAGAGACCATGTAAGCATGAAACGTTTTCTTGCTTGAGTCCCTCTATACGATATTGCGCTACCTACATCGCTGTCATATTATAATTAGCTCAGTCTTACATGAAAGGATCTCTTACTGGCAGGCGCAGTTCACTCAACTGTGTATAATTCAGTATAGGGAAGACTAGCTTGACGATAAACGTTACCTTTTTCCAGCTCCTTGCTCAGTAACCAACACATGCTTAAGGGAATGTCAGTAACTCTCCATTCCTTAAAAATAATGGAGCCGAGGCCCATTGTTTTAAGGAATGGAGAGTTACGAGGACATTCCACTACTTAAAACACACCCACTCACAAAGGCCATGGTTTTAACGCTGATACTAGTTTAACTGTGAAAGCAGTACATGTGCTACAAGGCTTGAAGTTGTCGTGACGATGATGTCACGATAATGTGTCATTTAAGACGACCTGAAGTTAACATTGTAAATGATGAACTCTGACTTATGCTCACTGATTCTGCCTGGTGCGCTTGGTCTTACATGCAGGACATTGTGCAGATGACAGTAACTCGAACTGTTTAAGATCGATAGATTAGTCGTTTCCGACCTGGTGCGATTCGACCTCGATTAGTCATGCCTCTCGACACTAAGCAATCACGGCGTTGATCGGACAGTTTATAGTAAATCAGCAGTGCTGTACGAATGTGTGGTGTTTGTGTCCAGAGAGAGAGAGAGAGACTGAGACTGTAGTGAATTTTTACCCCGGGTGTGAATTTTACTTTTATATCAGTGGTATACAGATGGACTGTGTTACTTGCCACATTTGTGATCTCTGAATGTGGCTATTCATAACATTGGATTCACTTGTACAAGTCTGTCACCAAAGTCCAGGTAAATGGTATACTATACGCATACCATACTGACTGTGTCTGTCTTACCTGCTTACTGAAGACTGTCATCCACACGCGGAATGCCTAACTTCCGTCGTGACCGTCCGTTTTTGGTTTTCTGATTACTGTGAGAGACTGATAATAATTAGTGTGTGTCGTATACTGGAAACATACTGTCGCAGATTGAATAACTGATTCCCATGTGTCGCAAACTTATTACTGATTAGTCTGTCGCAAACTGACTACTGATTATTTTGTCGCAAACTGACTACTGATTATTTTGTCGCAAACTGACTACTGATTATTTTGTCGCAAAATGACTACTGACTACTCAGTCGCAAACTGATTACTGTGTGTGGCAGATTGGATACATACTGTCGCAGATTGAACTACTGATTGCCGTGTGCGCAAACTGATTACTGTGTGTCGCAGATTGGATGCATACTGTCGCAGATTGAATTACTAATTGCCGCGTACCGCAAATTTATTACTCTGTCGCAAACTGATCACTGTGTCGCGAACTGATGGTGTCGCATATTGGATAACTATTTCCTGTGTCGCGAACTGATTGCTGTTTCGCATACTGGATTACTACTCACTCTGCTCCAACATGGTGAGCTGACTGTCGCGCAATGGTTACTATTTACTGTGTTGCGAATTGATTACTGTGTGTCGTGATCCGATTGCCAGATTAGAGCAAGATGCCCATTTTAGGAGGTTATGGATACAATCCCATTTGGGATATATATCCCGTTCGGGATACCATATCCCCTACGGGATATAATCCAATATCCCATTCAGGATATACGCTCGGTTATAAGAACGCGAACGCAAAGTTGTCTTCCCCACACTTCGCTCACTAAATGGTTGGTATACACACGTCAACTTCGAGCTCCCGTCTTCACTCTAAATTTACTCCAACTGTCCATAGTTGAACCAATTTTTCCGACTACCACTTCTAAAATCCTACCCATCTCGGACACGACATATTTATGACCTAAAACCAGGCAAAAACGATATATTTACCATCAAAAAATTCTTTCTGCTTTTGCAGATAAAGCCTGTCTTCGGATATCCGCCCCAATGCACGAGCAGGTATTGTCTGCAGGTCATCCCCAGTGAAACAATGGAAAGCCCTCTGGCCGAGAGTAAATGTATGGTGGGCCCTGGAGGACATAATGATATTAAATGTCGAATGTAATTGGGGTAGATATGAAATATAAGCTCATTCAACATTATACATATATTTTTATGGGGAAAAGTTAATGGGCGTGAAGGTTAGAGATAAATAAGGCAATAACGTGCAGCACAATCATACGTTCAACAGCCAAGCACATGATGAGTAATAACTTATAATAAATAAATAAATAATAACAATAATAAATTGCGAGGGGGGGTGAGGATATGGTGGGTATATTTCTTACTTTTTATTGCAGTGTGCTCTCTTCTGATGGGAAGATGTCGAAGTGTAGCAATAGAAAACACGCGGAATTTAGTAGTCATAAAACCTTCCAGACATACAAAGTGAAATCCGGGAAAATTAAGGAATCGACCATCAAACTTTGTTTGAAGAATGATGTCCTTCGACCCTGGTCGACATGTATATGTACATCCTGTGCTGAATATGTGGAGGAGTACTTCAGCCATGAACAACAAGCCTGTCCACGGAAGTACACGGTTGAAAAACTTTGTCAGGAAACACTTCATAGTCGTCTCGGAGAAGATGATCTCTTGATGTTGATAAAGGCCTTTGGGAGCTCGCTTAATACATCGCTTATTGAGGATGCCATGGCAATGTCAGGTCCGGCGAATCGAACTCAGGATGTGTACTCCCTCCCAGTTTCCGAATGGCTGTCAAGCAGAAACAAGCATCTTTTAGAGTGGACACAGGCATGCTGTCACCATCCCGTCGTTTCAGACCCTACCGCAGATATCGAAATTGCTTTGCTAATTGAGCAAATGTATGCCTTGTGTTCACCAGGTATTGTTACGCCTTATTCTTTTTTTCCTGAATGTCATCGGCAACTTCTTAACACATAGCAAGACCTTGTGTGCAATGAACAACGCAGTTCGACCTTGAGAAAGCTACACTACCATATGCAATTGGCTCAAACAAGTGGCTGAGGAACGAAATACGTGCCCCGTGGAAGGAGATGTCTTGTCTGTTTTCGACAACATACAAGTAGTACCCAAGAACTGGAGGGTGAAAACAGATTACACAACATCAGTCAGTTGCATCACAAACCTCATTCACATCATACCTCAACCTCAATCAAAATATACAGTCCATTTCAGCCTTGTGCATGGTTTCATCATTCATTGAAAGAATTGCCGAAGGAAGTTTGGAGAAAAATACATGAGCTGGACAAAAAAAGTAGGTCAACTTTTCGTCAATTGCAAAGATCCTTCGTACAGGAGAGGTTTTGGACAGTTCTTTCCTCATCCAGCGCCACACCATCCTCATCTTCTTTCAAGAAATCCCCAGATCCATACTGCTTCATCGAGTCACAACATTCGGCACAACGACCAAGTATCAGCATGGGCGAACCAGTGATGAGAAACCCATGCTCGTACGACAGCGTTGAGGCGGTATTGGAACATATCAACACCCAAAGCTTGACTGGAACAACACGTCAGTGGTCATTGGTTGCGTGCGATGGGCTTCCCTACAATTTGGCTAACACGATCATCGAAAACACCTTTTCCTGCCCCTTTTGCCCCGCCACAATTGACGGTATAGATAAACTGAAGCAGCACACGGAGCAGAAGCATCAGCAGAGCGTTGGAACTGAATGTCGCCGTTTTAATGACATGCTGCTGGTCCCAGGAGCTGGGCATATGGAGATGCAGATGACCAAGGCCATATTCCAAATTGGGTGGGATATCCACCTGCCTGTCCTGGCCAAGAAAATGTGATTCCGTACTCCAAATGCTCTCAGCAGCTGCAGATCTTGCAAAAATCATCACAAATCATGGCAATTCGTTATTATACTTCTATTCGTTAGCGTCGATGAACTCATCGAGACCTATGGCGACCAGATGAAAGCTCAACACCAGGAGTTGAGCGTGGACAATTTCTTGGCATGGGTGTCCACTTCCCCCGATCCTAATGTAAGATTTCAGGGTGAATAAATTTTGACGTATGTCCTGGCGCTCTATACCCACAGAGCAGCCATTCGGAGGGGCAATGCCGATGTTGCCCTTGCTTGCCGATTGGTGTTTGAACCACTCTTTTATGGCTTGGGAAAAACCACGTATCAGAAGATTTGTCTTACTGACTTAGCGATGAGGTGCCAATGTCCTCCTCAAGTCCTCGACTTCATCCGGGCCAGCGAATGTGTTTCTGTGTCGGGACATCCCAGTAAGGGAGAAGGGTGTGACTTCGTCTTGGAGGCATCCAATAGACGGTGCAAGATGTGGTTGCCGTGTGTTGGAACACCGACCATGGACCAGTGGTCGCGGACCTGTCGGACCGTTCAACAGCTAGATAAGGTAAATGAAGAGGAAATCATGGATTACATACTACGAACAAGATGTCTTAATAATGTCTCCTTACGAATAAAGCATTCTGCGAGGAATGGCGGAACACTACATTGTAAATAGCCATGAATAAGGCAATACTCAAGAGAATACTGATTTCTTTTTTATGTCACATGGCATCATTTGCTGGAAAATAAATCGAGGAATTGGCGCAATTGGGTCATTTATCAAGTAACGAACTAATAATTTATCAAAATGGACCGACAAACAAAGTCAATGCTATACAAGCACGTCAAAATACAATAATTAGGCTTGACTACAAAAGTGGCCAAAACTAACAACCCCCCCCCCCCTTTCCAAACCACACGAATTAAAGAAATCAGACCAACAGATGATTCCGCTTTTCATTGTGTTCTGGGCAATAATAAGGAATGTTATTGAATTGACGCCTGCTTCCCCAAAACCCCAAACACTGGGCGTGTAACCAATAATTACAGTCCCCTGCATCACACCCCAACCACACCCATCCCGCAGGATCCATGTCAGTCTCGCTCACTACAAAACACTTCCTGCATGTATTAATGTTCTGTGTTGACTGGCGCGATGTTGATGGAGCGACAGCTGCAGTCTGTGCAACTGGATGTGCGATGCTATGCGATTTGGGTCTTTCGCCTGTCTTACCAGAGGACACGGTGGCTGGTATTGGTGGTGGCCTTGGTGGTGAGATTGGCTGTGGGGACTGGTAACCTGTCGCCACCTGGTTGCACGTGTTTATTTCGGCCGACATAGCCGAGGCACCAGTTCCCCATCTCCACCAGCCTCTTCTTCATTACTGGTACATTTCTCTTTTTCATTTTGAATCTGTTTGAAAAGAAAAGGAGGAACGAAAATCCATAAGTGTATTCATGGAATGTTCAAATAATTTCGCTTTGTAAAGGTAAATCCACATAAACCATGACAGTGATTCAACCGTGTTTACCGCTGTTGTCACTCCCTCTTCTATATCTGTCACCATATCAGCGTTTAATGATACAGGATCGCCTCCCTCCTGACAAAATAGGTCCGGATCAAGTGTGTGCATGTACTGTAGAACTGTACGAAGATGGAGGAAAGGAATCTGCATCTTTATATCTGTTTGGTCCCATTTCGAATTACTAGTATATAGAAAGCTTAAGAAATACATACAATAAACGAAACGAAAAAGGTGGGAATAAACTGTTGTCAACTCCACATCATGGCTAATCCTATTTTTATCTCGCCTTACGAAGTAAAGGGGAGATATTGTGAGGGGGAGAAGAGGATGTCGTCGTCGTCGTCGGTGTCGGTGTCGGTGTCGGTGTCCCCTGCCTGGAAATGATAAGGTTTTTGGTTTAGCAAGTTAAAAAAAATCTAGAAAAATTGGGAAAAAATACAAAAAAAATAAAAAAAATATGGGGGGTGGGTATGCCACCTGGGGGTAGTACCCCTGGGGTGCTCTAATGTTAAAATCCCTATGAATGAACATGTAGGCCTCTATATGTATGCCTGTACATGCACATGGTGAGTTTGCGGCAGTTGTCAGCTCTCATTGAATGATTATGAAACTTGGTACTTGGTACTTGGTTTCTTATGATTAGAGGATGTACCTGTGCTATTTTTGATATGAAATATTAATATTTCTCCAAATTATGGCAAATGATGGAGTTTTGCGTTTAGCTGAAGTGCACATGTACATCTGTACACCACAGTTTGCTACAGTTGTCAGCTGTCATTGAATGATTATGAAACTTGGTACACATGTTTCTTATGATTAGAAGATGTACCGGTGCTATTTAGGAGATGAAATATTAATTTTTGTTCATAATTTGAGTGTTTTGTCTAAGTAAGCTGGCAATAATAATGTACATGTATATAGATGTACACCTGTACATGGAAAGTTTTCTGCAGCTGTCAGCTTTCATTGGATGAGTTTGACACTTGCTACCCAAGTTCAATGTGATTCGACGATGTGCATGTGCTTTTTAAGAAATATGACATTAAATATGAATTTTTGTCCTAATTATTGCATTTTAGACTTCGTACCTTCCCATTGATAAGGTTTTTGTTGGGCAAAAATTTACATGTAGATCCGTACATGGAAAGTTTGTTGAACCTTTCGTGGGATGTAAAACTTGGTGGACATGTTTCATGTTTTCCTAGGTCACAGCTCTCCCGCAGTAATCCCACACGGGACTGACCTATCCAGCTGTATTTCCAAATGGCATTGGCCTATCCAGCAGTAATGCCACACGGGACTGACCTATCCAGCAGTAATCCCATACGGAACTCGTCTATCCAGCAGTATTCCCATTTCGGACTGACCTATCCAGCTGTAATCTCACACAGGACTGACCTATCCAGCAGTAATCCCAAATGGCACTGGCCTATCCAGCAGTAATGCCACACTGGACTGACCTATCCAGCAGTAATCCCAGACTGGACTGGCCTATCCAGCAGTAATCCCACATGGGACTGGCCTATACAGCAGTAATTCCACACAGGACAGGCCTATGCAGCAGTAATCTCACATGGGACTGACCTATCCAGAAGTAATATGACACTGGACTGCAATATGCAGCAGTAATCCCACATGGCACTGACCTATCCAGCCATAATTCTACATGGGACTGACCTATCCCGCTGTAATTCCACACAGGTTCAGCCTATCCAGCAGTCATCTCACATGAGACTGGCCTCCCCAGCCATAATCCCACACAGGATTGCTGTATGCAGCAGTAATCCCACACTGGACTGCCTATGCGGCAGTAATCCCACACAGGGCTGTGCTATCCAGCATTAATCCCATACGAGACTCATCTATCCAGCAGTAATCCCAGACAGGACTGGCCTATCCAGCAGTAATCCCACTTGGGACTGCACTATCCAGCAGTAATCCCACAGGGGACTGGTCTATCCATCAGTAATAGCACACAGGACTGGTCCACCCAGCACTAATCCTACACAGGACTGGCCTATCCAGCAGTAATCTCACATGAGACTGACCTATCCAGCAGTAATCTCACACTGGACTGCTCTATGCATCAGTAATCCAACGGCACTGACATATCCATCTTACATGGGATTAACTTATATACCAGTAATCCCACATGGGGCTGATGTTATTTTCTGTCCCAGATAATCTATTCCAGACATTATTGTCTGTACCACATCACCTATTCCAGACCTTATTGTTTGCTCTACATGTGTGCTTTCAATACTGCTGCACCTTCGGCGGATGACCCCGCAAGGCGAGATCTTGGGGTTCTCAGAACGCTTGTTTAACTCATTAGCATAACAGCCCTACATTCACTGAAATGAAAATATTGACATCTAAAAGGCGATTGGTCATATAATATAAGCATCAACCTTTCTGGACACATACAGAAAAATGGGGATGGGCCATCACCATTTATTAGCGATGAGATCTGGTTATCAACAATAAATGGCGATGAAAATGGCGATACGATTAGTCCATCGCCATTTATTGGTGATGGGGTCCAGTCCTCACCAATATATGTCGATGACCTGGTACCCATCGCCATTTATTGGTGAGGACGACCCATCGTCAATGAACAACGATTGGCATCGCAAATAAACGGTAGCAATGGTGGAAAATGGCGATTGCTGTCCAACTGATCACCTTTTATTGACGCTGCTGCAATTTTTGGCGATAGCCATCCTCCCTATCCCCATCACCATACTTTATTGTAACTTACTAACTTACAAAGACAATCTTCGCATGGACGTAGTATGGTCCCTCCTTCAGTTTTAGCCGTTCTCCACTCCGGGTGTGGATCTCCACAAATACATCCTCTGATGTTATTTCGAAGTATTCACGTATCTGAAATAATTGTTGTGTATGTGTTATAGATACGAAAATCAGTGGAGAACTCTTTAGGAATGAGTGATGTGGACGACTTCTGGACCATTACTAACGTGTTATTAGCATCAGAAATCGCTGCATTTAGGGACATGTTACGTGCAGAAGAGTATCTGTCCAGAAAGGATCACAATCATCTCCATGTCTCTCTGGTGGGTAAAGTATTATTTGAAGAACTTGTGGAACTTCTCACTGACTTGTTTGACCAACAAAAAGTCCTACAGGTGCGTGAAATGTATTGCCCGTGTTTCTTGTATATATGACATGCACACAGCATTCACATATAACATTCCAAGGACGTGACGCGCGGTATTGACTAATAAAAAAATGCAAATGAATGAATTCAAATGCACATATGGTTAACAAGTACAAGATATGCCATCATTGAAAAAGTGCATTTAAGGCTTCATTTTATTTGTCATCTGATATTCCATAATTATTTCTCGGGCAGGAAATTGTGCGCCGATGGTCAAAAGCCGTCTTTGAGTAATGTGTTCATTACTCCAGAAGACCGGGTGAAGGCCAATAGTCTTCAGTCGAAGACGAACGACAGCCTTCTGCAAATTGCTCAGGAGAGGATTGCGGCTATCCCCGATCATTGTATCCGTAGGGATCTTGAGAGAAAGTTCAGCAAGGCATCCAAAGGAACCAAGGCCACCATCATAGAATTTCTGAAAATTATCGATGAGATTTCTTCCCAAAATGAGGACAGTGGTGAGCATTCAATTCAAATCAAACCTTACTTTCGCAAAAATGGTTGCTTTTCTTTTATAGGCACTCTGGTCCAGTTTAGGACCCGCGTCGAGTCTTGTTGTGTTCCGTTTTCCACTTGATGGGTACCATACGTTGGCTTGTCACCCTTCCTGTGTCCTCTTGGATTAATTTTCCTCTTCTGGAGGTTCGGCTTTCGGGGTTGTGGTCTTTCCTTAAATCGTAAAGCAATATAGCGTACTACGGGTTGTATCTAGGTCTTCCACAGTAGATAACATTGTAGGTATTTATTTATATTTGTTTTGCACAAATAAGGAACGATTTTTGTTACATTTATAGGTCAAATATTGTGAGTTTCAACATATACTTTTATTTCCTTACGTTCTTTAGTGGACACCGTAGATTTAGTCGCCGATCAGTCAGCCTGAGGACTTTCCATTGTTTTACTGGGGATTACCTGCAGACAATGCCTGCCCGTGCATTGTGGGGGAAGCGGATATCCGGAAGACAGGCTTTATCGCAAAGCAGAAGAATTTTGATGGTAAATATATCGTTTTTCCCTGGTTTTAGGTCATAAATATGTCGTGTCCGAGATGGGTAGGATTTTAGAAGTAGTAGTCGTAAAAATTGGTTCAACTATGGACAGTTGGAATAGATTTCGAGTGAAGACGGGATCTCGAAGTTGGCGTGTGTATACCAACCATTTAGTGAGCGAAGTGTGGGGAAGACAACTTTGCGTTCGCGTTCTTATAACTGAGCGTATATCCCGAACGGGATACTGGATTATATCCCAAATGGGATTGTATCCATAACCTGTTTAGCTATAATTGCTCATTTTCTCTATTATAGTCCATTTCAGCAATAGAGCGATAGCTAAACTGGGCAATAGCCTTATGTGAAAGTGCAAACATGTCCTGAGAATAGTTTGCCAGGTGCTCTCTGTCTTCGGATCGGCACTGAGCCGTAACATAATGAATTGATCTATGCAACATACCACTCTGTAACCCTCAAGCTTAACGTAATTTAACCGACTACGCATTTGAATTTAAGTCTCCGACGAAAGTCTGGATTTTAATCGGCATAAAATGCAACAAAACGACAGAATCTTACGACGTACTTCACACACACTATCCGCTTCTGTCTCCTCCATGCCATGATGCCGGAAACTCCAGCATCAGCGCCCTCCTCCGGTCACAGCAACTGCTTAACCAGTTGCCTCCCTGTTAAATCGCCGTTCATCCCTTCTCGGGACCTCCTATTGACATAAATTTACCCGCTAAGCCTGCTAATTACAACGACATGTAATTCGACGGGTCAGTACTAAATACTCGTACTATTCCGTATCACAATTTTGGGGGGAAAATCGCTTCACTGCAATTCGTCAATACTGAGTTACACCGAGTTGTTGTCAACATGTTTTAAAGAAAAAAACAATTACATGCTGCAAGAAGAATCCTATATTTCGCACGACGACATGAAATTCCTGCAAAACATATGTATGCAGATTTGCTAGGATATACAATTCTTTCATTTCCGTTACTTGTCGGCTAACATATTTGCACACACACCAACATGAAGCAGTGCAGTCTAGTTGAAGTTACATGAAAGACTGCACACAACTTATTGCGTTTACGCAGTTCAGAGAATAGCAACAAAATCTATCTATAACACGGATGGGCGCAAGAGTGGGGGGAAAAACAATAAATGCAAATAATTGATGACAGAGAAACTGTCAATCCTCGCAATGCCAAAATCAAAGTTTGCACGGATTCCCTGCGTAACACACGACACTCGTGCAGAATATTTGCATCTTAATACACGGGATTACCGTGCAAGCAGTTGATACACTTTATTGTGCAGTGGTTTGCTTTATGAAGACAACCAAACCAGAACCCCCTTCCCTTCTACCGCAGACACAAGAGCGAACCATGGTTTGTTATGGACTAACTTAGTTCATTGAAACCTGCTATTTCAGTTAATGATATATCCACAATATGATATCTGAAATTGCACCCCCTCCCATCCCGATCCCTTTGTCCTTGTTGCAATCGGTAGCCTGATGGAGAATCGAATCTGTCTCGCCGTCCTCAGTGTCATCGGTGATTTCTTCAGCGCCGTCGACACCTGTATATGAAGACGAATTAAATTGAATTTTATGTCTGACATTCCAATC
>JAVTVY010050645.1:0-28238 GCA_036873755.1 Hanleya hanleyi | reverse complement strand
GTAAAACTAATATGACGTATACACAATAGATCTTCTTTATAATTATCGAAATTTGACCGTTCTGTTTATGTATTACCCTAAGATGGCGTGTAAACACACAATTTGGCCACAATTACTTCTTTATCAGCGATAATGAAATACAAAATACTTGTCGTGACAAATTAGCTGGGGTCATTCATTATGTGTCTAAATATTACCGGCTGGCTGGACACGTTTGGTTTCGTGTGTATGCATAACCAAGTTTATACAATAAAGTAATTCGTTCACACGCTGATTCAGTGACACAGTGTCTGTGTTAGCCAATGTATAGTACCTCTACTTTAATGGTACAATTGATATACTATATAATTGTAGCAGAATATAGCGGCATTTTTATTGCTCAGTAATTTTGTGTCAGTTTCAGTACTGTTGAATTTTTAGCGACTCATAGAGGCACTCTAGCCGAATTCAGCATAAACCATTGTCCGACAGGCAAACCTCCATTCTCCGACATTGAGACCTCCATTCTCAGACAATGAGACCTCCATTCTCCGAAATGCAGCCCCCCATTCTCTGACATGCAGACTCCATTCTCTGACATGCAGGCTCCATTCTCTGACATGCCGACTCCATTCTCTGACATGCAGACTCCATTCTCTGTCATGCAGACCCCATTCTCCGACATGCAGACCTCACTCTCTCACATGCAGACTCCATTCTATGACATGCAGACTCCATTCTCTGATATGCAGACTCCATTCTCTGACATGCAGACTCCATTCTCTGACATGCAGACTTCATTCTCTGACATGCAGTCTCTGATATGCAGACTCCATTCTCTGGCATGCAGACCTCCATTCTCTGACATGCAGACTCCATTCTCTGACATGCAGACTCCATTCTCTGATGTGCAGACTCCATTCTCTGCCATGCAGACTCCATTTTCCGACATATAGACCACCGAATATATGGGACCATAATTTCAAATTAGCATCACGCTAAAAAACGGAAACAGTAGATTGTATTTACTAGACAGGCGGACCTAACATTCCATGTGTCAAATTTATTGAATAAATATGTTGGGTTTGCTTTTCAGAGCACATTAACCATTATTGTTCTGTTACACTAAAATGCAATAAAGTAAGGGTGAGTGAGTAGTAGGGTTTAACGTCGTGTTCAACCTTGTTTCAGTCATATCACGACGGTGCCTACATGTGCCAGAACACGAGAGTGCTCACAGTTCCTATTACCCTAGATATTGATCAGCCCAGCCAGTACAGCACCCGGTCAGTCATCCAAGCACAACACCTATAAGGGAAGTGGGAAGAGGTGCCGACATACTGACAGAGCCACATGACTGACCTAGCTTAACGTTGCTTAACTTCGGTGATCTGATGAGAACCGGTGTGTCCAACGCTATAAGATGTAGTCTTATATACATCATTGCTATACTCCCCAATCGTACCCACTGTGCTTTTCAAAAGGAACTTCTACGTGTATTTGTTATCTCAAAGAATGGGATCATCATGCAGTAATAACTTATAATATGTTATATAGGATGGAACTTACAACCAAACTTAAAACAGAAGAGCAATTCTTTCAGATAGACCCAGCCATACACCTGAGGTGAGTATGTTGTCTTACTGCGGCCTTATTGTCTTGTGCCTAAAAGGCTGCACCTTCTCGTGTCAATCTCTACGTTCTCACTTCGAACTAGCTTTGGTATATCAGCCCAGCAGTTATCATAAGAACAGAAAGGCGATGCCAATGACCTCGAATCCAGTTTTGACTGACCTATATACCTAGTCAAACCAACCGCCATATTAGGAGGAATGACGTAGTTACTTGTGGAAGTACACCCTACACAGGCACAATCGGTGTGTAGATTTATGATTGGTTCTTCTCTCGTTCGTGGCACTCTACAATTTACATCTCAGGTCTTTAACACTGAAGGTGATCTGGTACATCAAGAATATCTTGAAGTTTGAACGTAGAAATTGGCTTGGTATAATGAAGATGAAAGGCTGATGCACAATCTTACTCTGCCTCTACACTTCACACCACATCGGTAAAACCCTTGTTCTGCAACACACGGAGGGAGAATCCCCCGCTCCTCGATAGAATCCGAATATTTTGTTTTCCACCACACCCCGAAAGAATCATCCCACCACACCCCGATAGAATTATCCCGCCACACTTCGACAGAATTATCCAGCCACAATCCGATAGAATCGACTCCATTTATGCTAAATTTCAAGCAGCTTCCCCATATTTCAAATCGTACCCCAATATAATCGCCCCCATTTACGCAACTTCCCTGCTATTTCAAACAACACCTCGATAGAATCATCCTCATTTATTTATTTACGCTACACTTCAAGTAATTTTCTTGATATTCCAAACCACACATCGATATAATCGTCCCGCCACACACCGATACCCGATACAATCAGTCCCATCTATAAACTTCAAGCCACTTCCCTGCTATTTCAAACCGAACCTCGATAGAATCATCCCATCACACCCCCATAAACTCATCCCCATGCAGTACGCTACACTTCAAGCAACTTCCCTGCTATTTCAAACAAATCCCCGATAGAATCAACCTCATTTATTTACGCTACACTTCAAGTAACTTCCCTGATATTCCAAACCACACATCGATAGAATCATTCTTTTGTTTTCCACCACACCCCGGTAGAATCGTTTGGAATATCAGGGAAGTTATTTGAAGTGTAGCGATAGATCTTCCTCATTTACGCTAAATTTCAAGCAACTTCCTTCCTATTTCAAACCACACTCCGATACAATCATCCAAATACAATCCGATAGAATCATCCACCACACCTCGACAGAATCACACACCGCGCCGTCATAGTATCATCCCCATTTAGGCTAAATTTCAAGCAAATTCTCTGCAATTTCAAACCGCACCCCGACAGAATCATATCCTCATTTACGCTAAAGTTATCATTGATTAAAAATGTTTTCAAGGTTCAAGAGATAACAAAGAAAGTGTACGTGGAGTTTGAGGACACGGTGTAACCAGGGAGTTGATAGAGGACAAGGGAACGGTGTAATCAGGGAGTTGATAGAGGACAAGGGAACGGTGTAATCAGGGAGTGGATAGAGGACAAGGGAACGGTGTAATCAGGGAGTTGATAGAGGACAAGGGAACGGTGTAATCAGGGAGTGGATAGAGGACAAGGGAACGGTGTAATCAGGGAGTGGATAGAGGACAGGGGAACGGTGTAATCAGGGAGCGGATAGAGGACAAGGGAACGGTGTAATCAGGGAGTGGATAGAGGACAAGGGAACGGTGTAATTAGGAAGCGGATAGAGGACAAGGGAACGGTGTAATCAGGGAGTGGATAGAGGACAAGGGAACGGTGCAATCAGGAAGTGGATAGAGGCAAGGGAACGGTGTAATCAGGGGATGGATAGAGGACAAGGGAACGGTGTAATCAGGAAGTGGATAGAGAAGGGAACGGTGTAATCAGGAAGTGGATAGAGAAGGGAACGGTGTAATCAGGAAGTGGATAGAGGACAAGGGAACGGTGTAATCAGGGAGTGGATAGAGGACAAGGGAACGGTGTAATCAGGAAGTGGATAGAGAAGGGAACGGTGTAATCAGGAAGTGGATAGAGAAGGGAACGGTGCAATCAGGAAGTGGATAGAGAAGGGAACGGTGCAATCAGGAAGTGGATAGAGAAGGGAACGGTGTAATCAGGAAGTGGATAGAGAAGGGAACGGTGCAATCAGGAAGTGGATAGAGGACAAGGGAACGGTGTAATCAGGGAGTGGATAGAGGACAAGGGAACCGTGTAATCAGGGAGTGGATAGAGAAGGGAACGGTGTAATCAGGGAGTGGATAGAGGACAAGGGAACGGTGCAATCAGGAAGTGGATAGAGAAGGGAACGGTGTAATCAGGGAGTTGATAAAGGACAAGGGAACGGTGTAATCAGGGAGTGGATAGAGGACAAGGGAACGGTGTAATCAGGGAGTGGATAGAGAAGGGAACGGTGCAATCAGGAAGTGGATAGAGAAGGAACGGTGTAATCAGGGAGTGGATAGAGGACAAAGGAACGGTGTAACCAGGAAGTGGATAGAGAAGGGAACGGTGCAATCAGGGAGTGGGTAGAGAAGGGAACGGTGTAATCAGGGAGTGGATAGAGGACAAGGGAACGGTGTAATCAGGGAGTGGATAGAGGACAAGGGAACGGTGTAATCAGGAAGTGGATAGAGAAGGGAACGGTGTAATCAGGAAGTGGATAGAGAAGGGAACGGTGCAATCAGCAAGTGGATGGAGAAGGGAACGGTGCAATCAGGAAGTGGATAGAGAAGGGAACGGTGTAATCAGGGAGTGGATAGAGAACAAGGGAACGGTGTAATCAGGAAGTGGATAGAGAAGGGAACGGTGTAATCAGGAAGTGGATAGAGAAGGGAACGGTGCAATCAGGAAGTGGATAGAGAAGGGAACGGTGCAATCAGGAAGTGGGTAGAGAAGGGAACGGTGTAATCAGGGAGTGGATAGAGAACAAGGGAACGGTGCAATCAGGAAGTGGATAGAGGACAAGGGAACGGTGTAATCAGGGAGTGGATAGAGAAGGGAACGGTGTAATCAGGGAGTGGATAGAGGACAAGGGAACGGTGCAATCAGGAAGTGGATAGAGAAGGGAATGGTGTAATCAGAGAGTGGATAGAGGACAAGGGAACGGTATAATCAGGAAGTGGATAGAGGGCAGGGGAGCAGTGCTTAATCAGGGAGTGGATTAGAAGGAACAGTTATCCCAGAAGTGAATGAAAGACAAGGGACAGTGTATCAGGAAGTGAATGAAGAGAACAGGTATATCCAGGAAGTGAATAGAGAACAGGGAGCAGTGGTGCAATCAGGAAGTGGATAGAGGACAAGGGAACGGTGTAATCAGGGAGTGGATAGAGAAGGGAACGGTGTAATCAGGGAGTGGATAGAGGACAAGGGAACGGTGCAATCAGGAAGTGGATAGAGAAGGGAACGGTGTAATCAGGGAGTGGATAGAGGACAAGGAGCAGCCAGGGGCAATCAGGAAGTGAATGAGAAAGGGAGAGCAATTGTAATCAGGGAGTGGATAGAGGACAAGGGAACGGTGTAATCAGGGAGTGGATAGAGAAGGGAACGGTGTAATCAGGGAGTGGATAGAGAAGGGAACGGTGTAATCAGGGAGTGGATAGAGGACAAGGGAACGGTGTAATCAGGGAGTGGATAGAGAAGGGAACGGTGTAATCAGGGAGTTGATAGAGAAGGGAACGGTGTAATCAGGGAGTGGATAGAGGACAAGGGAACGGTGCAATCAGGAAGTGGATAGAGAACGGAACGGTGCAATCAGGGAGTGGATAGAGAAGGAAACGGTGTAATCAGGGAGTGGATAGAGAAGGGAACGGTGTAATCAAGGAGTGGATAAAGAAGGGAACGGTGTAATCAAGGAGTGGATAGAGAAGGGAACGGTGTAATCAAGGAGTGGATAGAGAAGGGAACGGTGTAATCAGGGAGTGGATAGAGAAGGGAACGGTGTAATTAAGGAGTGGAAAGAGAAGGGAACGGTGTAATCAGGGAGTGGATAGAGGACAAGGGAACGGTGTAATCAGGGAGTGGATAGAGAAGGGAACGGTGTAATCAGGGAGTGGATAGAGAAGGGAACGGTGTAATCAGGGAGTGGATAGAGAAAGGAACGGTGTAATCAGGGAGTGGATAGAGAAGGGATCGGTGTAATCAGGGAGTGGATAGAGAAGGGAACGGTGTAATCAAGGAATGGATAGAGAAGGGAACGGTATATGTCAAGGAGTGAATAAAGAAGGAGCAGTGTATCCAAAAGTGAATGAAAGGCAGTGTAATCAGGGAGTGGATAGAGAAGGGAACGGTGTAATTAAGGAGTGGAAAGAGAAGGGAACGGTGTAGTCAGGGAGTGGATAGAGAAGGGAACGGTGCAATCAGGGAGTGGATAGAGAAGGGAACGGTGTAATCAAGGAGTGGATAGAGAAGGGAACGGTGTAATCAGGGAGTGGATAAAGAAGGGAACGGTGCAATCAGGGAGTGGATAGAGAAGGGATCGGTGTAATCAGGGAGTGGATAGAGAAGGGAACGGTGTAATCAAGGAATGGATAGAGAAGGGAACGGTGTAATCAGGGAGTGGATAGAGAAGGGAAAGGTGCAATCAGGGAGTGGACAGAGAAGGGAACGGTGTAATCAAGGAGTGGATAGAGAAGGGAACGGTGTAATCAGGAAGTGGATAGAGAAGGGAACGGTGCAATCAGGGAGTGGATAGAGAAGGAAACGGTGTAATCAGGGAGTGGATAGAGGACAAGGGAACGGTGCAATCAGGAAGTGGATAGAGGACAAGAAATCGGTTTTGTTGGGAATGGTTTCGTAAAAGTAGGGAGTAAAGTAGAAGTGAATAATTGTGTTGAGAGTGAAGTAGATTACAGAGACAGTGTCTTGGCGAGTGGTCACTGTGCTCCCCAGGTGAAAACATAAGAAACGTTTGTTTTAAAGTCTGCTTTGCATTTAGTATCATATGTTAGCATATATATATATTGCTCAACGCCACGGTAAATCTAATTCTCTCTATCTCCCTGCTACATTATACAGATTTCTCTATGGCTAATTCTCTCTATCTCCCTGCTATATTATACAGATTTCTCTATGGCTAATTCTCTCTATCTCCCTGCTATATTATACAGATTTCTCTATGGCTAATTTTCTCTATCTCCCTGCTACATTATACAGATTTCTCTATGGCTAATTCTCTCTATCTCCCTGCTATATTATACAGATTTCTCTATGGCTAATTCTCTCTATCTCCCTGCTATATTATACAGATTTCTCTATGGCTAATTTTCTCTATCTCCCTGCTACATTATACAGATTTCTCTATGGCTAATTCTCTCTATCTCCCTGCTATATTATACAGATTTCTCTATGGCTAATTCTCTCTATCTCCCTGCTATATTATACAGATTTCTCTATGGCTAATTCTCCCTATCTCCCTGCTACATTATACAGATTTCTCTTTGGCTAACATGCTGTTATTTCTTATTTGAAAGTTCGCGTGTAAGTTGACAGAGAAACCTGCGTGGGTCTATCAGTTTACCTGTACACCAAGCTGTTGAGAGAAATGTCGTCTGGGTGTCTAAATGTCTATATAATCTTGTGTTCACCACATAATTGCAATAATGTCAGAAATTTCAAAACGGGCCTATAATGTTTGGGTAAAAAGCCAAGGGTCGAAAGCTACGCAATGGGAAGCAATTAGGCGTGAAATTAGAAATTAAGCCAATCCCACGGCTGGGTGAGCCTCGTTTTGATAAGTGTAGAAAAGGGCAAAACGAAGCCCGACCACTTGTCATCTCGGTTTATTTATGAGATACTGTGATAGGGTACATTATTCAGTATCTCTATAGTCTCCAATACACAATCCATGTTCACATAATAATTGCGGTAAAAAGCCTGTGACGGACAGAATAATAAAGTATGTCCTAGATCTCTTGAGATTAGGGAAGCTTAACTGACACGTCCGACAATCTAGTATAATGAGGATTTAGGTTTCAAACAATCAATTGTGTTCAACATAATTTGTTTCTGTCTCTCTCGCTTCGAATGAAAAGTTGGAAACCTGGGCAAATGTCGTTTACACGATAATATAATTTCGTAATGGCGTCTTCTATATTTGTGCATGCAGTGGATAATAAACACAAGGAAACATGTTAAGCAAGTTAATGTTGTTCATCCGATACGGACGATTTACAATGGTAAACATGCTTTATTATCTAAACAAAGAAAACACTTGTGCGCTCAAGTTTATACTATTAACCTGGCTTACAAACTTTGCCTCATATTTCGGAATTTCAGACCCCAATAAAATAATCAGATTGTATCCTTGTTAGAATAAATTCGTCCATTGTTACGACAGAGTATCATGATCGAACATGTATTCGGAATTTCAGAACAACCCTGCATTCTGTGAATACTGCGTCAATATCAATACCGGTAAGCGTCAGTTCCGACATTCAATAGCCAGTCGTTGTCCATGAACACCGTCTGCGTCCCTTATCACAATAGCTTATCCGTAGAGCATTATTAGCACCGAACTTCAAGCAGGCAGCACTACCTATATTTTCTCGTAAAGGGAGAAACGGTGAACAGTAATTTCAACCATGCCGAGACATCATGATATTCGTATCCTCAAATCCGTATATCATAATTGATCTGTATTTTTTACATAATGAATTTACTAGTCGTTATCATTACTATTGTATCTCAGTCACACTTTGATTGTGATTGTTCACAAAGATCTTGTGGTACACGATAGTCATAAGGGTTAACCCTGAGGACTATCCCGGGTTTAGCGAAATTAAATACAAGTTACGAAACACCCTGCAGACTACGATTGTACTCATTTGTGATATTTGACAAACTTTTCACGAAAGCGTTTTGTGCTGTCGCCTTGAAATCGTCACACTTACTCAGAATCTATCAAATGCTCCTAGCTATGCCACAGTCAGACAATTCCGGGTTATTACTGTCCCGGATGGAGTAACAGTGTCGAAAGTGTAACCATCTCTCTTGTCGTATATAGAGTTATTTAGACCCAGAAAAGATGAATATATAGATATCGTTCATGGCGTCACGTGTAGGGATTATCCAACTAATGGAAAAATATCGTCTCTACACTTTGGTGAGTACATTTAAATGAACCAGTTTTATTAATTTATGCAAATAGTCTTCTTCATCAAAGAATAGCTTCCCCCCAAATGAGCATGATTACCGACTGAAATTTGTAGGTAGTGTTGTGAAATTTAATTTATATGGCATTAATGAGAAATTCAAGCAATTCCATAAACAAACAAATATTCCTCAAATGATAACCCTTCCGCGTGTATATGTAATAGAACTGAAGAAAGCTTTAGCACTTAAGTTAACAATAATATATTTTTGACAATTGTTTTCAATACCGAGATTATCAACAAACTAAGGTGGCCTATGTTTTCTGATAGGGAATTATAGTTTACAGACTTTTGTTTATATCCATATATATTTTTTTAATAAGATACCCGTATTCTTTCCCCCGAAATTGATTTGACTTGATGTAGTAGTCGTGACACCAAGACGGAGAGAAGTTTAGTTGAATGAATTGAAATCCCGACATTGATAATATGCGAGAAGGCTCTTCTCGGACCACCCATTCAGTATATACGGTTCGAGTGGTGTGAGGTCTATCTTCTGGTCGGCATTCAGTTGATATTCCTTGGTTCTCTATATTTAGGCCCCTTCATCCAATAGTATTTTGAAACAAAAAAGATCTAGCAGTTTTCTCCCCTTTACATTTCGTACTTCCATATGGGTGAACATTCTCGCGAGCCAGTGTATCGATCGATCTGTTAGGATGTATAATAGAGGCGTCGACTCAAGAACTCATTCGAATCACCAAATATGTCCAGGTAAACCCTCTGTGAGGATTTAGGATTAACCTGGACTTGTGAAGATGATGGGTGAGCTACATAACTGATTACTTGAGCATTTATGAACAATTTGATGCCTCATCTGAATAGGATCTTTCATCTCCGCGATCGAATATGAACTCCTTTTAATTTGGTGCTAATGTTATTATATGAATTAGGTCTTTGGACTATGGACGCGGAAATTCTTTAATGGACGACGGCTGAATATTGAATGACGGACTAGACGCTTGTGTTTTGACCTTTTACCTCTGGACGTCAACTCTTGATCAGCTGATCAGGCTGCAGATTGGACAACTTGACCTATATGACGGAAATACGGATTCCATTTGCCCAAAAAGAAGAACGAAAAAAGACAAGCTGAATCAATAACATAGTATGGATCTTTCTACTGGCGTTAGTATGAGAGCGACCTAAAGTGACTTTGACCTTGAATATCACATAATGTAAAAAAAGAGTCACATGTGATCTTTTAATGGAACGATATGTTGTATAAATCTATACTATGAAAAGAACCGAAAAGTCCTTATGTATTTTATGTGAGTATGTATGTATGTATGTCTCTCATAGATTATGATAGCGTTTGTTGACACCCTTGGAAGTGGTTTAGAGACATCAAACTTGGTACACATATACTGCGAGACAATGCCTACATGATGGTACCATATAAGCGTCAGATTCGACATTCTGTAGCTAGCCATCATCCATATTGTTTTCCTACGTTCTGAGTATATAAATATGACTGACAATATGGAACCATTGAACAGTATACATGTACATAGGCTGTACGTAGTAAAAACATATTAGCTAAATACTAAGCAAAAGATCCAACATTCAGTAGCTAGCCATTGTCCATAAATAATGTCTGTGTACATCTTCATGAATATCGTGTTTTTGTATTAATACATCGCATAGCGGTACAGTGCACAATGTGAGACATAGGCTACATAGAAAAACTCTTGATGGATATTTGAGCTACGTTACCAACTGCTGGCGAAGCCCTTTCGGGTCCCAATTCTCACAGATAGCGTCCGTTGACACCCTTGCAAGTAGTTTAGAGCTCCCAAACTTGGTACACGTGTACTACGAGACAATACCTACATGATGGTACCGATAGTTCCGCGATCTACCGCTAACGGGGATTGCATCTGAATAATTATTTTGCTATATTTTTTTTAAGGATTAAAGCTAGGGTCTCCAAATTCATATTACACATGCAACTGGTGATTGACTAGAAGCCTATCCCAGTTAACTGACCTTGACCTATTTTTTTCAAGGTCATATACTGTTTATTATGATATAACATGAAGAAATATAGCTAGGCTTTGCAAATTAATGCAATGTATACATTGACGAATGTCCAGAGGCGTGCTGAAGATGGCTGACCTTGACCTATTTTATCCAGGTCAGATGCTATTTAGTACGATATTTCATGAAGGATTATATCTACATTGTCCAAATGTATACCTCATATGCCTGGACCTGGAGTCTATTGAATATCACTGACCTTGACCTATTTTCTAAAGGTCAAATCCTATATGTCAAGTCTAAGATCTCCGAATTCATGTTCCATATGCAATTAAGTTATAATGACCAGGAAAACTGTTGAAGTTGACTGACCTTGATCTATATTTCCAAGATCAAATTACTCGATTTGATTATGAGCTATATAGAAAAGTAGAAGAGTATATTTAGAGTTAAGAATTTGGTCATGCTCTACAAGTTTATTCCATCATTTAATGCGTTAGCAAAAGCTGAAATGGCTCAACTGCATGGCCATTCCCCCAAATAAAGAATGTGGTGTTGTTGCGGTACTGGGATTATGAAATACCTAATATGCTGATTTTATTTCTCTCTGTGCTGCTTGTTTATGTCTGTTTTCCCCCTGACAGTCTAATCTGCCAGACTGGCCAGACGCTGTTGAGAAAAAAACACGACCAGCCTGAATGCTGACAAATCTCAAGCTGTAATTCAAATTATAGAGACTACCAACGCTGATATAGGGTCAAATAATGTGCAATAATATTCACTTAAATGTACAGGATGATAGCGGTTAAAGATTTATATGTACAGTTATTAAATACAATTGCCGTCTAAAAGGCGGCCTGGCTGCTGGCCCCTCCCCCACGGTAAATAATCATAGGGGCGTCCTGGTCGCTGGCCCCTTTCTATGGAATGTTGTTGGAGCGAAGCTAAAGATAGCGGCTCGACGTCCTTCCATCTCCCGGTTGTTGGACCAAGGCTATGGATGTAGCTGCTCTCTTCCCACTAAGTGAGTGAGTGCGTGAATAGGATTTAACGTCGCTTTCAAGAATATTTCAGCCATATCACGACGAACCAACTAAGCACCACCCAGCCAAGTTTCGTTTCTGTTGCTTCACAGAATAAATCTTTGAAGCATCATGGAACCAGACACCCGCCATCCACCCTAGATAACACTGAGGACAGCACCAGGCACAGACAGGACGTTTACATTGGTTCAATAAAGACAAGTGCAATTACAGTGCTAGACACCACATTATCAAGTTCCTGTTGCTTCTCAACAAAGTGTATTGGAGCAACAGGAACCTGTAGGGTAGGTACTATATCGTCCCCAGAACGTGTCGTGGCTTCTCACCGTGGATCTGCCCGTTTTCCCCCTCGCAGGTACGTATTTCCCAGAGATCTGTTCGTCTCCCTGCGGTGGATACGCCTGTTCATCTTGTAGGTACGATACGCATTCCCCTCTAACTACACGTCGGTTCCCATAGTGTATACGTGTAAACTTCCCCTTTTAAGTATTCCCTTTACAGGTAGGTCCGTCTTCCCACCGTGGATGAGTCTGCTTCTTGAATTCCTCTCTATAGGTCGGTTCGTCTTCCCATCGTGGATTCGTCGGATTTTCCAACAGCTGTAACCTGCCTTGTGGTGATGCTCCCGTGTCCTCTTCCCTTTCAGGTTAGTACCAGTTTTCTGCCACTCCTAATACGGTGAGAACGCTCCCGGACAGCGTTATGCCTCTCCGCCTTGAACACGCCAGGGTCTATGACAAATAAACTGGCTTTTGAGGGTGACTTCTTCTCCCAATCCGGCAGGTACGGTAGATCGTGATTCCTCTCAATCTTCTGGTCAGAAGTGCCTCCCTGTATCAGCAGCCCGGTTTCAGAACCCCCGGAAATATCACCAGTCGCCCCGCGTTTTGCCGACAATACCGCTGCTATACTAGTTACCGAGGTCCAATTCTACACGCGTCCAGTGCAGAGGCTTGCTCGACAGTCCACCGAATATAAACCCCTGTCCCTGGATAAACCCCTCTACTGTATCAATGTAACAAATCAGCCGGTCCTGATAGGCTAACAAATGAAATGTTAAAATACGGGCAACTCTCTCTTCTTTCTCCTATCACCAAATTGTTTAATTGTATCCTGCAGGCTGGAATTTTCCCATCGATGTGGGCCCAGGGCTACATAGTTCCAGTTCATAAAAAGGGCGCCAAAGGAGAGGTATCAAATTATAGGGGAATCATTATCCTGAACAGTCTCGGCAAACTTTTCACTAAACTCCTTAATAACAGGCTCTCAAACTTCCTGGAAGAAAGTAACATCCTTCCAGAAGAACAAGCTGGCTTCCGTCCAGATCGTCGAACAACAGACAATCTTTACATTATTTCTACGCTTATAGATAATTATGTTAAGAAAAAGAAAAAATTATTCTTCTGTTTTGTCGACTTTAAGCAAGCATTCGACTCGGTTTGGCATGACGGTTTGTTCTTGACGCTCCTTCGAATAGGAGTTAGTGGAAAATTCTACAAACTCATTAAAGACATGCATACAAAAACAGTACTTCAAGTTAAGCAAAACAACTCGCTCTCGCCTAAGTTAGAAAGCTTGGTGGGAGTCCGCCAGGGAGACAACCTCAGTCCTACCCTCTTTAACGTATTCGTTCATGACCTCCAGTTCAACCACACCGAAAATGACTCGCCCTTATTACATAAAGAGGCTATATCACACCTAATGTATGCAGATGATTTGGTAATAATGTCGAAATCTGAGGGTGGTTTGCAAAATAGCCTCAATCAACTAAAACTGTACTGTAGCACCTGGCATCTCAACGTAAATACTGATAAAACTAAAGTAATGATTCTACAACAGCGAAAACGGAAGAAGAACTCATCTCCTGTTTTTCAGATAGGTGATACAACACTACAAATAGTTCAATCCTACCGATACCTAGGGACTACTTTGAACGACAAAGGCCAGTTCATAGACACTGCACTTGATTTGAAGCAAAGAGCTCAGAAGGTATTATATAAAATACGGAAAGTATCTAATAATAGTGAACTCCCAATAAACATCCAAGTTAAACTCTTCCAGACCTTAATTAAGCCTATTCTATTATATAACTGTGAAATATGGGGATTAGAGGAAAAACTGCTCAAGAACACACAAAATTTCTGGATTAGCATTGAAAAACTAAATAAAACACATTCAGAACAAATTCAACTAAAATTTTGTAAAATGGCCCTCGGAACTTCTCGTCGGGCACATTCCCTTGCATGCCGAGCAGAACTTGGACTTTTTCCCTTTCACTTCGACATCCTCATGGCTACTCTGAAATACGACGACCGACTCCAAAACACACAAAATAAACTTCTTAAAGATGCTTATGCCTCTGGTAACCAGAACTGGAAAACAACAGTTGCCAAGTTCAAGAATGCGGCGAACTTGGCAACTGGTGATATAAAAACATGACTAAGTTTCAGAAGAATAGGTACTACAATCAAATAAAATTGCAGCTGGAGCAAGACTACAAAAACTATTTCCTCCAAAAAGTTCAAGAGCACACCCAATCTGGTAAACTGACTCTCCTCTCAACCATATATGAAGAATACAAATTGCAGGATTATCTAGAAAATATACAAAACCCGGATCATAGACGAACAATAACAAAACTACGAATCAGCTGTCACAAACTCGAAATAGAGACCGGTAGGTATAAAAACACCCCAAGATGTGACCGGATCTGTCGCTACTGTACCCAAAATGTAGTAGAAGATGAAGTACACTTCTTGCTATACTGTCCTCGACATAACAAACACAGAGATTATATAAACCAAATTATCCACAGTAACCGACTCCCACCCCATCCGGAAATTATAAAAGTTAAATCTATACTAAATCCCCACAGAGACAATGCTTCAAAAATAGGAAGACTGGTACACCAAATGTACCAGTCACGGCTCAACCTTAACCCTCCATCAAAAAACCGGCTGGACACTTCTTAATTAGAGTTTATACATCAACACACTGGCAACTTCTATGTTATGTCCTAGAATTACTACTAACCCACACTGTTGGTTCAAACCATACTAACTAATAATTACTACGTTGCTAAAGTACCATAGTAATTATATTGTTTTGTTTGCCATACTTGTACCATTTTACGAGTCGTGCAATAAACATATTGTATTGTATTGTATTGTATTGTATTGGAATATATTTACCTTTCAGCGTCTGCTCGCGACGTTAAACCTTAATTGTCTAGAAGATGTGTCAGTTTCGTTCGATGCTACAGTCGTTTTTGTACTCATCAAACACACACATAACGTCGTGTCGCCCGGATGAACCGTCTCACTTTTCCGTAGCGCCATCTGCATTTTCAGGAAAAGACAATCCACACCTTTGCACAATTTAGGAACAATAACTTTCTGTACCGCTGAGTATATGTTTACAGTTTCTGCGTCACGGGAACATTTGGTAGCATTCGCCGTTGATATCACAGACCAGGATGGATATAAATACTGGACGGTGAGTTGATCCAGTCATATATATGTCGTATAACCGTATTTATGTTGAGCGTTGTGGCATAATGTAGACCCCGGTTTTCGTTGCACTTCCGGGTTGATTTCCAGACTTGCGCTTCGGTTCGGGCTTGTGTTTAGTTCTTATTTAACGATTAGGACGGGGTGGGGGTACCAAAATGCGTTATACCGTCAACGATTTGTATACGTAACATTGGCAATGGTTCAAGTTGGAAAATTCGCCAAAAATCAGAGAAAGGCAGGCTGGGTTGGCCAAGGCAGATACTGTTAACTACAGCCAACATCTGACATAATCGGATCTTACCAGTTCTTTTTATATGCATGCACCGTATATCGGAGAATTTTCGGTGTTGGCATACATTTGACTCATTTATGGGATTATACTTAATTATCTAATCTGGACATTTTTCGGCCTTTTTTAGATATCTGGAGCGGGACAGAATCACAACTCTATATCTGCCCGAGGAAACACTCCTCTGTAGTTTGTAAATTGATTTTATGATGAAGGCGATTTAATTTCGTGATCAAACGGATAAAGACACAAAATACATTTTTCTCCATTAAGTTTACTATAAATTTTTATTAAACAAAGACTCGGCAGAAAGTTATTTGCAACAAGAATACTTAACAAGAACCACAACCATGGCTTCAATATACGCCTGTACAAAAGTCAACAAGATTTTAATTTTGAAGAACAACAATTCTCTTTCACAAAATACAGCGTTGCCTTGTTTGGGAATCCCTTGACCCTTGATCTTTTGGCCTCAAAATCAACAGGGTGACCGTGTGTCTTCCTTCTTGATGTTAAGGTTATTATGGATAACAAATACACAGCCCATAGTCCTAGAACTTGAGAGATCACATCTAAAGATTTCTTGGTTTCTTAAATTCACCATGTAGTATGGCATACATGATATCTGGTCACATTCCACAGCCCTGAATTGGAGTTATAACACCGAATCGTGAGATATTTCCGGATATTCCGGCTAAGTGACCTTGATCTGGTCCTCTATTTTGGTAATCAACACCTCCCTCCCAATGTATCCATTTTTGAACAAATTTCAATTTTCAATGATTTCTTGATTTTTCAGCACCAGTGACCTTGACCGTTTTAGTATATGACTCATTGTCTTCCCCTAATCCATCCAAAATTTGCAACATTTTTAACAATTTTCAGTCAACTTTATCAGTATTTTGCGAGCCCCATCCTGTTGAGTGACATGGTTGGTTTATATTGAGTGAACTCAACAATGGTCCAAGAGAAAAAATATTCGAAGTAAATTCTCATTTATATATAACCTTATCCATCTACTGCAATATGCGTTTCCATTCATCATAGTCAACATTACAAGTTAAGAGCAGTTTGCGAGGATGAGACATTTCAAAGCGAGGTATGTATAAAATTCCGAAATGTGAGTAAAGACGGATAGCAGATCTCAATCATCAATCATGGGTAACGTGTAAATAACATTTTATACCCCATTATCAAAAGCATCAATGGAACGAGAATATAATAGGAGCGTTATGCGCGACTCCCAAATATATATATCTATTGTTCGCCAGATTCTTTCATGATACAAACCGGTTTCATTGAGAAAACCAGAAATGAGTTGACTGTATAGTTTATGTCTGTCCCACAATATATCACATTTTAAAGTTAGCCTCAAGTATAACTGTCCATACAGTTTTGGTACATTAAAGCTATATTTCTGGATTGTTCAATAATATATTTCAAACGAGAAAACATACTTCAACTGTATTCCGACCCAGTCCCCTCCATGCGAAAACATGGATTGAAACATACAACAATATTGGTATGTAAACATATGAAAATAAATTTTTGAGACTGAAAGAACGAATCGGTCGTTAGCGGGAATCGAAAGAACGTCCCCTCCGAACCGTGCAGTTGAGCTTATTTGTAGTCTGAGCTCCGCCGGCACATGGGCAATGTCCATAAGCAGTCCACATATTTCTCTTACAATGTTGCAATGTACGCAACTAAGCGTACAGGTCTAAGAATAAGTCTTTGGATTATGGACGCGGATATTCTTTAATGGACGACGGCTGAATTATGAATGACGGACTAGACGCTTGTATTGTGTGCAACAAAGCCATACCGAATAAGGGACCATGCATTTATTCGTTGGGTAGGAGTGGTGCAAAAGGTGATATGGAATTCTAGCTTTTTCGGTATATGTTTTCCACTTAAAGGACACCTACTTCGTGTCAATTGTTTCTTCATTCGTTTCTATTCATGTATGTATACCTTAAAACATGCACTATGACCGAAGTTCATATAGGATATGAATTCAGTTTATCAGCTCTCTTAGCAAATGCCCGTGAATTTTACGGTGGAATACTGACAGCTCAAGCTGGCAACCAATGCCGTAAAAATAACATTGACCGTATAGTTGTTTCAAGATCGCCGTAAAATATACCATGTCATACCGTAAATGTCACGTGCACTGAATTTGAGGACGCCATAATATATATTGATCAATGTTTATTTCAACAAGGAAAATGTTTTTATTAAAATTTCTTATGCACAGCCAGAAAAATGGTGTCGATGAACACCAATGAACACCAATAAGTGGTGTTCAATTTGCAAGGACATTTGCAATCTCCAACACTCCATATTGGTGTTGGCCAACACCATTAATTGGTTTTGAGCCAGCATTAGCACTTGTCAGTGAACATCAAAATATGGTGTCGAACCATTCTCAACACCATTGATTGGTGTTGACCAACACCATTATTTGGTGTTGAACTGGCCTCAACCTCCATTTTTTAGTGTTCAGATTCGTCAACACCATTTTCAACGCCATTTTATGATGTTGACCAGCCCTCAACTCCATTAAAGGGTGTTGGGCCAAAACCATTTTTCTGGCTGTGTGGCCACCACGAATCTGAATCTAGGACTCCCATTCGACTTTTATCAGTAACTTGGAGATTACATTAATCCCCATCATTGTTGGTGTTGTTGTACAACCTGGCACATCTATACTGGGAAACAAACACTTAGTTCCAGTTCTAAAGTGATCAGTTTGTCATGTTTCCCAGATTTGCTTGCCAATCCTTGTCACAGTTAACGATATTATGGGTTGTATCTCAAATCAAAGACATCTGTGTTGGCGGGATAGAAATGTAGTGGTCGGAGTACGTACCGGTAGCCTACTTTTAATGTTGATTGGGCTAAAAATAAACGATTTAGATAAAGTTTCATATCAACAATGACATACGTGTACATGTAATTCTACAGCTTATAAAATGACTATTTCGTAAATAGGGGACTGTGCAACAGAAATTGTCTCTCTAACCAAAAGCGAAGTTGGAGTGTGATTAGACTATGTACTGAGTAATTTAATGTTGATTGAGTGAAAAATTAATGATTTAGTTTGTAACCCACAACGTTAAATCAGGACTAAACACAAGCCCGAACCGAAGAACACGTCTGGAACGAAGAGCTTCAAGCCAACCCGGAAGTGCAAGGGAAATCGGGGTCTACACTATGCTGCAACCATCCTCCCCACAGCGCATGCTCCATTTCACAGGCTCATTTATCATCCCTGCCTCCAATAGCGGAAGTTGACCTTTAGGGACGGTTCATATTTTACTACGGGGGGATCAAGGGGGGGGGACTAAAAAATTTTCCAATGAGCTGGAGGGGGGACCAAAATTTTCAAATTTGGTTTTTAGGGGGGACCAAAATTTCTACATTCATTATTTTGCAAAGCAAACATTTTCTGTAATATGTATAAATAATCCCAATGAAGAATTAAAACCCTGATTCAGCTATAAACTTCAATAAACGTCTGGGCAGTTTATTTATCAATTTGTCTGTTCTTTATATCCATCAAGCAGCCACCTGTTATTACACAACTTGCCCATCAGGACTGGTAAGCTTAAGCTCAGAGCTTTAACCATGGTGTCATGCTAATAAACCAGTAGATAACGGGTAAGGATGGAGACTGTGAATGTACATGCAGTCAAATGTTTACTTGTGTGACATCAACAATTACATCACCAACTAAAGTTACGTTTGTGTGAATACACACACCCAGGTGTACATGTATGTCCACTGTGCATTCAAGTGTGAAAAACAATTGTTTAAACTATTAATTGTGGTTTAAACTATTATATAAATCATACATGCTTGAATGTTTCTTTAACCCACATTATACTGTAATAATCATCATAACATTTATCATGTTTATGAACAAATCGGACAAGGGCACAGTTGAGAAAAGCATTTGATGATAAATCTGTGTCGGACCAGGATCCAGAATCCATTAGTAGTATACAATACCCGAATTGAACAAATAGCGCCTCACTGCGCATGCGCAGAACCTGGTGTGACGTCATAAGTGTAGGTTTTGTGGCGGTATTGGGGCGGTGTGCGCATGTGTGATGTGTGGGAGGTGGGTACAAGATGGCCGCCATGTGGGAGGTGGGTACAAGATGGCCGCCATGTGGGAGGTGGGAACAAGATGGCCGCCAAGATGTGGGAGGTGGGAAAAGATGGCCGCCATGTGGGAGGTGGGTACAAGATGGCCGCCAAGATGTGGGAGGTGGGAAAAGATGGCCGCGAGTAGTAAAATGTATAAAAGGAGTTGATTTTTAGGGAAAGGGGTGTATTCAATCTGACTTACCTGACCTGACTTGATCAGCCAGCCAGCCCGCCAGCCCTCCTACCTGCCTGCCTTCCTGTCTGCCTGCCTGCATTCTGCCTGTGTGGAATGCATGTCCTGACTTGGTTCTGGGTTTTTTCCATCACGGTTGTGCGCAGGTGTATGACGTCACTTCCGGTCTGCGTGAATCGGGCGTGACCTGGGACTATGGGATGCATGTACTGACTTGGTTCTGGGGTTTTTCCCTCACGGGGAGGTCACGTGATCAGTTCAAGGTCATATCCATTTTTATCGATATGTCAACCCCACACCCAGTCCATTAAATGCTCCTTCACCTATGCTTCAATTTGATACCTCACTCGACCTGTGGTGTGAGTGAGTGCAAGAATGTATTCATCCGCGGTGATGCAGTCATGTCTGGCGGTGATTCGGTCTCGGGAAAAAGCTTCCTTGCCCAATGCCTACGGACTTTACCGAAGATACACGGACTTTAACGAAAAGACACGGACGTACACGAAAAGACGCGAAGGTGAACGCCATTGTGGGAAACCTCCCACAGATAGGTCAGTACATGCATTTCTATGTTGTTCACGCATAATAAAAGGATTGATCTGTAATCTGTGTTGTTGTTGTTGCTCCCTTTTTTTTTTTTGGACTAACCCATCAGAATAGTACGTATCACGGACTATACCCGTAGAGCTACATCTGGTCTATAAAACACGTCCCTCTGGATCCCACACCTTCATTTCTACAGAGCCATGGCGGAGACCCAGCCCCATGCGACTCGCATTTTACAGTATGCCACCGTGGTGAATTCATTCACGGGTTACCGAGCAGTGGTCCGGTCCATGTTTGCAGATGGCGACGACAACGAGGGACGACGCCAGATCCTGAACGAGTTCACAGAAGCGGTCCTCCACAGAGTGCACTCGATGGAGAGGCGTGCCATCACTCACCACTACTGGACTATGACAGCCATCCTTGATGCTCGGGCTATGGACCACGAGCGCTCACGCCGCAACCAGCACCGCTGGTTGGCCTCATACTAGTCTGTGCCCTATTGACCCTGGCGCTGTGGTATTGACACTATAAATACCAGGGTCAGACAGAGTGTGTGTCATTCACCGTTCGACATTTGGACCAAGCATGTCATCCGTCCTACGAGCCATCCTCCCCCTTACACCTTACCAGGTGGGATTATACGTTTATGAAGATTATGTGACTCTGGTGGAAGATAGTGGCGGGGATTGGAGGGCGGGATTGGAGGGCGTCCCCTGAGACTTTATCGAATACGGTGACACTACAGCGTGATGGGTGGACTAAGTTTAAACGGGTGTTGAGCGGGGAGTTAGACGGACACCTGATCCACCTGGACAAGGCCAACTACGTATACCATACTGCGCTCTACCCACGGGTGGGACGCTACCAAGAGCCGGCTCGAAGTTTCCTCCTAACTCCCTCTCTGTGGTCAGCCTTGGAGAAAATAGGCCCTCTGGTGGACCAGTTATTTATACCCGACGATCGATCACCCCACCAATTGGCATGGGCTCATGCTATCGAACACGCACTAGATGAACCTAATGAAAAAAAGCGGATGGAGAAAATACTATATGTATAGAATGCGCAGAGGCTGGAATGACAGGGTCACCTCATGAAGCCACCCACACACACATGACGGGCCAGAACGATGAAGAAGAAGAAAAAATCCGTGATGAAGCCGCGGGGCCAATGGCTGAACCCCATGAACAACTACATGAACCCGACGACGATGCCATTGATTGCCCCGCTACACTCAGTCAGCCCAATGACATGACCACCTGATCCTTTGATCTCACGGGGTTCTCCCTATAAATACGAGAGACAGTGAAATCTGGTACCATTCACGTACTGACCATGGCGGAGCATATGATACTGGCGTATCTCAGCTTGACCCCCGAGGTTTTCCTGCACGTGTATGCGGATAAGGTCGATATCATGGAGGAGGTGGTGGGAGACACGGACCCTACACAGCCGTGCCCGGCTCACATTCGTCTGTCCCGGGAGGGCTGGACCAAATTCAAACGGGTGTTGTCTGGTGAACTGGACGGCGACCTCATCCACTTGTGTCACGATGTGTGCATCCGACGCGGCCCTTTCTTTGCTCAATTGGCTCGGCTAGATGGAGGTACAGTGCATTTTACCCTTCACCCTGATCTATGGTCTGCATTGGAAGATGCCGTGGTGGATGTGGATGAAGTGCTTATCCAGCGGTCATCAGACGAGTTGGACTGGTCATTGACCATGGCCACTGTGGAAGTCCACGAAGAAAATCAGAAAGAAACTCAGGCCCAAGATATACCCGTTATAAATAAACGATAGAGCCAGGGTCCATCATCATTGTGTCACCATGAAGCGCTGGGAGAAGGTGTTGGATAACTTATACTACAGTCCCGACAGTCCGGCAGCCTATAGTGCATTGTCGGCTCTCTCTCGAGCGGCCAAACCCCAGGGGGTACAACGTGCCCAAGTTCGAGATTGGTTAAGAAGACAAGACACCTATACCTTACATCGATATGTCCGTCGCCATTTTCTACGGAACCGGGTCATCGTGGGAGGAATAGATGCCCAGTGGCAAGCGGATTTGGTGGATATGAGCGCCTTTGCCAAACACAACGATGAGAATCGGTATATCTTGGCGTGCATCGATATCCTATCCAAGTATGCGTGGGTGGTACCCATCCGGACGAAAACGGGGGCAAATCTCATAGCGGCGTTCAAAGACATCTTCAAGACCGGGCACAAACCTTTGTATTTGCAAACCGACGAAGGCACGGAATTCCTCAACAGACCGTTCCAAGCCTTTCTCAAGAAACAGAAGATGTTTTTCTTCCATACGTACAACGAGACCAAGGCTTCCGTGGTGGAGAGGTTCAACAGGACATTCAAAGGCCGCATGTATAAATATTTCACCTATAAGAATACAAGGCGGTACATCGATGTTCTCCCGAAACTGGTGAAGGGTTACAATCAAGCCTATCATCGAAGTATAGAGAGAGCCCCCATTACCGTGACCCAACGCAATGAAGCCCAAGTCCGGCGTGTCTTGTACCCCAGGCCATCGCAGCGAACGACGAAGGCTGTGTACAAGGTCGGCGACCCTGTACGGATCAGTAAAGTCAAGGGCAAGTTCGAGAAAAGTTACTTGCCCAACTGGAGCGATGAGCACTTCCTGATTAAGCGGCGCCTACCCCGACAGCGGCGAGTCTATGAACTGGAAGATCTCCAAGGCGAAACGTTGCTGGGGACGTTTTACGACACGGAATTACAGCCTGTTGTAAAAACACAGCAAGACTACTACACGGTGGAGCAGATTTTGAAAACGGAACGTCGACGTGGCAAACTGTTTCATTTCGTAAAATGGCAAGGCTGGGCCAGTTCCTTCAATTCCTGGGTCGCTGCCAACCAGGTGAAGCGACTATAAAACCAGACACCACTGCCGTCCTCCTTCATTCCACGTCCGACCACAGTGCTATGGACCAACAGCAGCTGCCTCCGAAGACAGCGTCTCGCAAAACGCGCAAAGCGCAAGTGGTCTTTGGGGTGCTATTGCTAACCCTGCTGGGTGTGTTGTACGGAGGTGTGTTTTACGACGTAGCCTATGTCAGTACGTTACTTAACCAACTGAGAACACCAGCCATCAGTGAAACGGGTCTACAGAGAGCACCAGTAGTATCGAGCCCAGTCACCACCACCACCACCACCACCACCACACCCTGTGTACAAGCCACGTCGAGCTCTACACCTACACCAAGTACATCCACTACGTCTCAACACCTACCGGATTTCATCCCTCACAGTGAACCGACAACGACGACCACCACCCACGTTGTACCCACCCCCAGCACCATCTCTGAACGTGAACAGACAACGACGACCGACGTTGTACCCGCCACCACTCCAGTTCACTCGTACGAAATTTACAAGAGCGTGTTACCACGACAACGGATACACCTCAAACCATGGACCCTCGGTGGCAGCATCCCTTCACTTGCGTCATCGCAGGACCGACGGGCTCCGGCAAAACGCACTTCGTCAGGAAGCTCCTTCAACACGCCGACAGCATGATCACTTCACCCATTGCCCGAGTCGTGTGGTGTTACGGAGAATGGCAGGAAGCGTATGCAGCAATGCCCCACATCACGTTCGTGGAAGGCCTCCCCAACCTGGCCGATTTGGAACCCGACACCTTGGTGGTTGTGGATGATCTCATGGCGGAGACGGATGCACGGGTCACCCAACTCTTTACCAAAGGCAGCCATCATCGACGGCCCAGCATCATCTACATTGTGCAGAATCTGTTCAGTAAAAACAAAGAACATCGGAATATCAGCTTAAATGCCCACTACCTGGTGGTCTTCAAAAACCCGAGAGATACCACTCAACTGCTGCACCTGGCGAGACAGATGTATCCCGGCCGCACACCGTTTGCGTTAGAAGCCTTTAAAGATGCCACAACCCCTCAGCACGGGTATATGCTCTTCGACCTCAAGCAAGCCACTCCCGACCACCTTCGACTACGGACCGGCATCTTTCCCGGAGAAACCCACCACGTGTACATGCAAAAATAATGTAAACACACCCACAGTGGCGCCCCCAGCTGGGGTTTGTGTGTTTGATGATGGGGAATAATAAAAAGAATGAATACCACAGCAGGTTGACTTTGTCTGTGAGGTGGATAAAAAGGGCAGAGTTGTGGGTTCTAGCATTAGTTGTACAGGATGTCTGCGCGAGTACGGAAGCACGCTCCCACGCTCCGTGTATTGAAGACAGCCCCACCCGAGTTAGTCCGAACCATTGTACGCGGTGCGGACCCTGACCTTGTACGCTGTCTGTGCGAGATCCGGTACAACCTGTTAAAAGGCAACGTACCACTGACTCCGGCTCAGAAGACCAAGTTGGCCAAGCATAAGACAGGTCTCCGAACCCTAGTCCACAAGCGGGTCCCTCAAACACAAAAGAAAAAGGTGTTACAGAAAGGCGGCTTTCTCGGGGCCATCTTAGCACCGTTGGCTGCTTCCGTGTTGGGTCCAGTATTGGGTGGACTCTTCGGCCGACAATGAACCACACGAAAAAAATGGTCCTCGTCGAACCACGGTTTCTGCAAAACCTCCAATCACCCTACCCTGTCCCACCTACGGTGAAGACCATAAACACCCTCGATGGAGAGATGCAGCAGATCTTACAGAGACCGGGGTTAAGCGACAGTGAGAAAGTACAACGGTACAATGAGACGCTTCAGCGGTACATGACGTTCATGGACCAATACAAAACCCTCTCTACCCCAGCAACAGCACCACCACCACCACCACCACCACGTGACAGACCGCTGACCTCAGCACCGCTCCAACAGCCGGGTGAGGTAGCCCCCACAACCCCACAGTGGGTGGAAGACGAAGTGCTGAAGAGTGTACCTGCCTCGTTCAAGAAACAAGCTGGCCTGGTATTACAACGGATGAAACAGAATCCTAACATGACTTGGAATGATAAAGGCGAACTCCTGGTACAGAATCAGGTGGTCCCCGGCACCCACATGACGGATTTAGTGAATGATCTGATGCGTCAACGCATATCGCACACCGATCCTCGAGGATGGAAGGTCTTCGCTCAAGGCTTGAAAGACATGCATGTACCACAGGAATTGGTGGGGAACCCCCACCGCTGGGCCTTTATGCAGCAAACCCAGCAATCACCGAGTGGCCCACTACCTTCTTGGGAAGTCGAATGGGAACCGGAGTCACCCCCAAAACACCACCACAACGGGCACTTTCTTTTCGCGCCTATAAAAAAACACCCTTGATCAAGACACCCCACATCTCCAGAGCCGTGACACGTAGCAAGTCACCGCGACGAACACGACGCCGCACACAACCGCCCAAGGCGTGGAAGACCTATTAAAACCAACAGCAGCAGCAGGACAGCTCAGTCGCCATGTCTTACCTGACCCTACCCAGTAACAGTTCGCTGGATGTGTTTCCTGACAACACTGTGGCCAAGTACGTCACCCAGTTACCGCAACCGTTACATTTACCTGGACGCTGGGAATGTGCCCTCGTGGATATCCAATACCCTTACTCGTGGTACAACGTGCGAGCCAATGAAGTGTGGTACGAGGTGACCTACGAAGGCAAAAAACACCCGACTCACCCTGCCCGAAGGCCAATACGATACCCCCAAAGAGTTCATGGGTGGGCTGTCAAGACTGATGCATGATAAGGCGCTACGGGGGGTGACGGATAGTGTAACACGCCTGATAGCCTTGCGCTTCAAGAAAAACGTGTTCTTCGATGTCAACGTACACAACGACAAGGCACAGCTTACCGTCACCGATACCGTGAATGTGAAACTCAGTCCTACACTACAGCAAATGCTGGGTTTCGATCTACAGACGTTCGCTGGTCTCAACCAGCACCATGGCGAGATGCCGATGGATATGAAGTCGGGTATGTACGGACTCTACGTCTACTCGGACGTGGTGGACAACCACATCGTGGGCGATATCAACACACCTCTGTTACGGGTGGTCCCCATTAAAAAGACGTATGGCGATCAAGTCACCCACAGTTTCAACCATATCATGTACTTGCCCGTACGACATACCGACATCAACACGATCACGGTGGATATAAGAGATGACACGGGACGAGCGGTGGCATTCGAACGAGGAAAAGTAGTGCTGACACTTCATTTTCGACAAGCACGTGCTCCCCACTTTGCATAATGAAAGTACCTTACGAGTGCGATGCACGCAGCTATACCGACTATTATGCCCAACAGGCCGGGGGTGGCTTTCCGGTCTTCAGCGGTGCACGCATGCAACGAGGACATGGACTGGGGAGCATACTCGGCAGCATTGTGAAAACGTTCCTGCCCTTGGTGACGCGTGGGGTGAAAGCAATCGGCAAACAAGCGGTACGCAGTGGACTGCAAGTGGCCGGTGATGTCTTGGGGGGTACGGCACCCAAAGAATCCTTGAAACGACGGGCCAAAGAAGCGGGGGGCGTCTTGGTGGCCAAAGCACAACGCACCGTAGGGAATAAAAGAGCTGCCCCACCGAGATCACGCACCAGTCGACGACCGACCCAGCGACGACGCACATCCAAGAAGACCCGGGATATCTTTTTCTTAAAACATGGCCTTAATCCACGCCGAGTCCTGCCCCTCCACCAACAGTGAATTTGATTTGTGGACCGTGCCGCCCACACAAACCAGTGTCGAACAAGGATTATGGGTGGAGCATCTCCCGCTCTCCAGCATCAACGAAACCGGGCCCATCGAGTTCACCATCAGTAATGCGGATCCGGCCTATGTGGATTTAGCCCATACCTACTTGTATGTGAAAGCCAAGGTGGTCAATGGAGCTGGCACGAGACTCGCTGACCAAGCAACGGTGGGCCCGACGAATCTCTGGCTGCACTCGATGTTTCAGCAGGTGGATATTTTTCTCAGCGACAAACTCATCGGTGACTCCACCAACACGTACCCCTATCGAGCCTACATCGAGACACTGTTGTCGTATGGCCGAGAGGCTAAAAAATCTCAGCTGACAACCGCTTTATTCTACAGGGACACGGCCGAGCACATGGACACGGCGGACAATGGGGGATATGACGAACGGAAGGCTTTCACTGCGAACAGTGCCTCGGTGGATATGATGGGTCGACTGCATGCAGACATGTTCATGCAAGACCGGTACCTCTTGAACAAGATCCCCATCAAAACCCGACTGATACGGGCGCCTCCGACCTTCGCCTTGATGGCCACTAACGTAGAGGGGCATGCAGCGGACTATAAGATTGTCATCCAAGACGCAGTCCTGTATGTCCGAAAAGTGAAACCGAATCCAGCCGTTCAATTGGGACACATGAAAGCCTCGGAAACAAAACCAGCCCAGTACCCTATCCGACGTGTACAAACCAAAGTTTTCTCTGTGCCTGCTGGAAATATGGGCGCCAATAAAAGAAAACCTGTTCCTGGGGGAACTACCCAAGCGATTGATCCTGGCCTGTGTGAAAAATACCAGTTTCAGCGGAGCCTACCCAGAGAATCCGTTTGACTTTAAACATTTCGGCATCAATTTTGTGGCCCTGCATGTGGATGGACAACAGGTACCAGCCACGGCCTTAACACTGAACTTTGGGCGCGCGAATTTCATTCGAGCCTATCAGAGCCTGTTTACAGCCACCGGTCAAATCAACCAGGACGAAGAGAATATGATCAGTCGGGAGGACTACGCGAACGGATACACGTTGTTCTGTTTCGATCTGACCCGCACCTTAGAGAACGACCATCAGCTGGCCCT
>JAVTVY010050644.1:0-27181 GCA_036873755.1 Hanleya hanleyi | reverse complement strand
TTTGATCGATCTGTTTGCGACAAGGAACAACGCCCAGTTAGCCCTGTTCGTCAGTCCGATTCTGGATCCTCGAGCTTTCGCCATCGACGCTCTGTCTATCAACTGGGACAACTTCCTAGCTTATGCCTACCCACCAATGGCCCTGATTCTGGAAGTTCTTCAAAAGATTTCTCGACACGACTGCATCATTCTGCTCGTAGTGCCGTGGTGGCCTCGTCGACAGTGGTTCCCGATTCTGGTCCCGCTCCTCACTGCTCCACCACGTTGTCTCCCAGTTTGGCCCAGCCTGTTATGTCAACCGCACGGGATTCTCCATCACAACCCACGGTGGCTCAGCCTACACGTCTGCAGACTGTCCAGAATGCACTCTCACTCCAAGGATTTTCAGCAGAGGTTGCACGGACGATGGTTTCAGCCAACCGATCCTCCACATCGCAGCTCTATCAGGCGAAATGGGCCTATTTCGTCTCCTGGTGCCGAGAACATGATGCCGATCCCGACACTGCCTCTGTTTCCCTAGTAGCTGACTTCCTCCTTCACCTTCACCGTGATAAGAAGTTCCAAATCAGCACCATTGAAGGGTATCGATCTGCTCTGGCTAGGGTGTTACGGCTTACTTCGGGTACTGAGATTAGCCTTAATGATAATATCTCTGCGCTAATTCGCGCCTTCGCATTACAGTCGCGTCGTACTCGGCAACTGTTACCGAAATGGGATATCGGTGTGGTTCTGTGTGCTCTGATTCATCCACCTTTTGAACCCTTAGAATCCGCGTCTATTAAAGCTGTGGCTTACAAAACAGCCTTTTTGGCGGCGTTTGCTTTGGCGTCCAGAGTGTCTGAACTTCATGCTCTTGAGAGATCTTCTATGACCTGGAAAGCGGATTGGTCTTGCATTTCTTTTCGGCCCATTCCTGAATTTATCGCCAAAAATGAGTCTGGTCGTCCAGGTCCGTGCGCTCAACGGTCGTACTCCATTCCTGCGTTGTCAGACTTTGTACATGGTCTCGAGGACGATCTTCTACTATGTCCTGTTCGAGCCATCCGCCACTATCTTACTCGTACCGACTCCGTTCGCGGCTCTCGGCGCCTGTTATTTCTGTCTCTTCGCCCATCTGCAAGACGTGACATTACAAAAAATACCATTGCTGCATGGCTGAAGAAAACCATTAAGTGGTCTTATCAACTGGCCATTGACGCCCCTCCGCTGTTGTCTACTGCTTCTTCACATGAAATCCGAGCCATAGCTACGTCATGGCCTTTATGGAAGAACTTGTCCCTCCATGACATTGTCCAGTCTTGTGCCTGGACGGCGAACTCCACGTTCACCAATTTCTATCTGAGAGATATGTCAGTCCAATCAGATAGTGTGACCACGCTTGGGCCTTTGGTAGCTGCCCAACACGTGGTCCAGTAAAAATTTCAAAAAAGGGGGGGGGGGCGGCATTTTGGATCACCACAGCAAATCAGACAACTTGCTGTATCATCTCATCTCATCTCCCATTCGAAACATATACTAGAAGGATGTATGTAATAAGTCAGATGGCCGGCCAGGGATGCTCATTTCATCAATATGAAGGCCTGACACTATGGTGAGTGTTAAACTTTGCCTTAACTGCGGTTTGCTTGTGTTTTTCAGAAACTGACTTCCTTCTAGATGTCTCAGCTGGGTCCTCTGCGCTTCAACTCAAAAGACACCTGCTCCAGGCCTAGGGTCAACATTAGTGACGCAAGTACAGGGAGTTGACGATGTGTAGCCGGACCCAGGGAGCAAGCACGGTCATTCCAACGCATCTTTCATCACTCCAAGAATGGTGAATTGACCTCAAGAGGCTTGCGGTCTGAGAGTGGTGTGGACTTGGTGACCCTCTAAGCTTCGGCTAGTCTATTCGCTCTCACCGGACTTATGGTCAGCCAAGGATCTCCCTGTATGCAATGGCTTGTGGCCGTCCTTACCCCCCCCTAAGACATACAGTGCCTACCAAGGGGACCTTCTGCTGCCTTTGTTGCCCCGGGTATCCTTTCAACTTGGTGGAATTGTGTACCACACCACGAGCACAGCTACATGGATGGAGACAATCAGAAGATAAGTAGAACTGTATCAATTCCTTCAATTACCCTATGCGTCTTTGACCAGGGTTTAACTTGTTGAGTAATAATGTCTCAGATTTATACCCATGTCTGTGTCGTTCCAGCGATTACTAGTCTGCTATGGGAGTTACCACAAGGCCGAGATTCCCGCCTCCATATGTTGGTACTGTGGCATGAATTGAAACAGGTTTACGATTTGGGCTACAAATATCAAACATTTATAAACAATGTTTCTATTTGTTACCAAATCAAACCTGTTTCAATTTGATTGTCCCTCCCTCCGTCCCCTCATGCCGGCCTTAAACACTACAGGTCTCTGTAATTATAATGAGAATAGAGGGCGAGTATGGCTTGAGCAGAGCCTATATAGTAATCCAGCTGGAATTAGATGGGAGAGCTCTCCTAGGGGCGGACAACTCTCCGCTAGGGGAGCTAACTTTTAGTTTTTAACTTCCGTTTTCTACGTTGTATCATCTTCCTGACGGAGATTGAATGGCATGAATTGAAACAGGTTTGATTTGGTAACAAATAGAAACATTGTTTATAAATGTTTGATTTTTCAGCCATGTCTAAATTCTTCAGCCAATGAAAAATCACCTATACATTCTCCACTTCAGATAGAGACTCGTGGTCTGCTCTGACAGTTCATCAATCTTGTTGTTCAGCATGATCGAAACAGATTCCTGATGTTAGTACGAACAATTTTAATAAAATAATCTATATTTCTTCCGTTTAATGTTGATATAGTAATCCATTCATAACGTGCTAAATATTAGAAATGGATTACCCTGAATTGCGCGAAAACTGGACGAGTTACTGTCATCCAGAACCGCGTGTTCTTGTTTACAAATTGAAAACCTGTGTCCCCGAACGTGGAGAATGTACACAGCGGTAGTGATTTGTTTTCAAGGCACAGGAAAGCCGTGTTGTTGCGAGAATGTTCGAATGAACTACTCACGGTTTGGTACGCATTCCAAGTCCGATATTTAACTTCAAAGGTGGGTTTCATTATTTTGGGTGGCGAAAATGGCGTATAAAATATTTGTTTTGACTGCCGGACATCGCGGTCCGGCAGCTAACTCGATTATGAGGCCATAACAAATATCGTAGGGGCTGCATGTCGAACTAGTTCTCTGGTTGACGTATTGGCTCCAGATGAGCCATGGGCCAAGCCCCCAAATTTCACCGATCGTTACCACTCGAGGTGGCAAATTCTAGTATTGTTTTTCGAAGAGGTACATGTATGTAAATGTTATCCATATGTGATAACCGTCGCAGATCGGTAGCTTAACGGCAGCAAAACACACTTTCTAAACCCCACCCCTGCCCGTATTCCGAACTCAAACAATGGGAGCAGGGAAATGGTTCGTCGGATATATTAGTTATTTCTGTCGCTGGAGAGCTGACACTTTACATACTTTGGTGACAGGGCCTGGTCAATTGACACAAGTCAACTTACCTTAATATTGTTATTTTATGACTTCATAGTGACGTAATAACATGTTACAGCATTTATTATCGAAATTTTGGTTGTTTTTTAATTGTTTTTCCAATTCTGCTGGCACCATGTGACGTATCAACTTTGGTAAATGTTCTTTGAAGAGGCATTTTTATGTAGATTTTGTCCATATGTGATAATACATGTACATGCAGATCAGTAGCGTAGTGGCATTTATGGTACACTTTCTGAGCCCTACCCCATCACATTCTAAAACCAAATTTGGGGGTGGGGTATGATTTGATTATCCATTTTGTCTTGGATATACTTCTGTTGCTATAGAGAGCTATAACTTTTACCCCCTTCTGCATATGAATTATACGCCTATCGAAACAAGTTAACGGGGTTTGAAATGATCAGTTTATGACGTCAAGGTGACGTCATAACATGGACAATAATTTTTTAATTTCAGTAATTTTTAGATTTTTCGTTATTTTCAATATGTTTTTCCAATTTTGCTGATAACTCTTGAGGTAACAGATTCGGTTCATATTTTGTAAGGATTATTTGCATGCAAATGCTATCTTTATGATAGCCATTGTATATCGGTAGTTTATGGGTTTCCGGACCCTACCTATTGTTGTATTCTCAACCCAAGTTTGCAGGTAGGGTATGGTCCTTCTGATATTTCCATTATGATGCTGTGATGACGTCACCGTGACTGAATACTAATGATGATAATTTTGATCGAATTTTGGGGTTATTTTATTTTCTCATTTTTACTTGAACAAAATGAAGTGATAAATCCTGTTATGTTTCTTTGAAGAGCGTAAGCGATCAAACAGTGGCCACACGGAGGACGTGGAGAAGGACAATTAAGGAAATATTCCGAGATGTTGCGATATTTCCATTGATTCTCATCTTGACTACCAATCGTCTTTCCTATCTGTATCTTTCCACCAAACTTTGTTCTTCTATCATTATTGGTATGAATCTGACGAAATGGAATTTTCCGCTTAATCTACCATATTCGGCGACCAGACTTTAGATGTCTGCCATTTTGTTATAATTGCAATTAACCTTGATGAGTACAAATACCTTCTCAACTTACAAATGCTACAACATATTGTCACCCATTATAATGAGCTAATGTTGGTCATCTTAGAATTTGCATCGTTTCCAAGACGTTACCCTTTCTTGCTATTACGGTTTTTACAACAGCGTGAACTTTTAACATTAGCATATTACTTTTAGAATAAGAAAGGATTTGGAATGTTCATTCCATCGCAATAAAGAATTTGTTCGACAGTATTCTGCTCGTGTCCATTACAGTGATGAAATGCACACAGCGAAAAGGTCGCATTGATAGCTAACCTTGGAAAGTACTTTTGCTTCACGAGATTGTGGGTAGTAAAACACAACAACCTTGCAATTAAATGCTTCACTTTATGGGCGTGTGAGTCTGCATGTTACACGAAATGAAGAGACAGACCTTGTTTATCGTATGGAGATTACAGTTGGTGTGGTGTTATATAGCGATCCGCACAGAAACGCGTTGTATTTTAGATTCTATTTCCTCGCCTGGCCTCCTCATCGAGAGAAAAATTGCAAGGATCATCTGTTCGATCAGCCCTTGTTGATTAGAATCACCGATAAAGTTAACTGCTTTCGTTTCTAAAATCATACAAATTCGATGTCTGGTTATATGCACTGTATCTGGGCTCATCCATGCCTTGAAAATGTGCAAAATAGAAGAGATTTCTCGTATATTGATCATGTAATGAGGGAAATAGCTCATTCCATATTGAATATACAGAGGGCATATATAATATATTTTATCAATTGGAAGGAGAGGTAATATTGAAAAGTTGCACTCATTCCATGACATTTAGTAAATACAATTCAATTTCGTAGTATAACTAGGCCATCGGCATTGGTTTCAGTAAGTCGGTATATGTTGTGTAGTGATACATTTTCTATTCTCGGTATAAACAAAAAAAATATAGTTGCAATTGCTTTAAACTGTAAAAAATTATCCTTTTTGTCATTTTCCATGATCGATTGAGGTCGCTATACTAATTAGTTAGTAAAAGACGGAACATTATTATATGACTTACTTGAGCGTGGGCTTTCAATCATAGGCGTTTACTTTTAGACACATCTTCGAATGTTTAGTTCAAGGCAGCAAAGACTTTGTCCAACATTGCTCCGTTTCCGTTCTACACTGAAATGTATTTCAACAGACAACAGAATACTATAAAACGCAACAATTAACAGCACTAAACGAGTACCGGTAAATTTGCTTTCTGATTGCGGCTCGACACACAACAATCACACCGTCATACACTCATTCTTTGAAAAGGTAGCTGAGGTAAATTTGACGTCGCACTACATGCTGTGCTGGCTGATTTAAGTGTTTCATTGTCTGACCAACTCCACGAACGAATGCGGTGGAAATGAACATCACTTGGATGGGACTAAACATTCGACAACAAAAGACAACGGCTTCTGCTGAAAGATCACGCTCGACTTAGAATCGTAGTAATGGACAAGAGCAGCGTACTGCCGAAAAAATCTGCCGAAAAACTGCCGAAAGTAATATCCTAATGTTGAAAGTTAACGTGGCTGTAAAAACCGTAATATCTTGACCACCGATTGTTTGCTACTCCAGGTTGGTCTTTCGTGGCATCCCAGTATATTTTATGCTTTTGTCATGCAAGGCGACTAACGGATGACCCACTCGGCGGTGCCAACTGCAAATTTGTTTCATAGCTAAAGATGGTCATATGTGGTAGATATCTGTATTTGAAATGCGATGTTTGCTTCTCAAAATGCATAAACATTACCCTTTTAGAGCTTTTCAGAAGACAGTGAGGCCACTATTGCGTCTGGGCATTATATCGTGAAAGCTGCTGCCTGCTGGGAGCTGCATAAATCCATGCCCAATTGCCTCTTCCAGAAAATGCAAAGGAAGATAGAAATGCAGAAAATCCCATATCATCAATAACGTGTTAGAGTATTCATATCATATCAAAACACACATGATAGACCTACTAAGGAATCTGATGGTGGCAAGATATTCAGGACATCCACAAGATAATTCCTTGGTGATTCCACCCCGGCTACAAGGCCATTCCCTTCTTCTATCTCTTCTACTGTCGGGAGCCCTGACAAACGTAGCGTGCAAGATCTATGGGGCTACGTTTCGTAACATGTGTCTAATTACGCTTAACCCGGGGCTAGGGGCCGTATGAGCCCATGTACTTCAAGATCCTCATGGTACTCATATGAACAGTCACAATCAAAGCGTGACTGAGGTACATTATTTTTAGATGACGACTCTATAACGAATATTATGGATTAAGCATACTGATCAGCGATACGGATTTGATATTTTGTTACATCATGATGTCTTGCCGGCATCATTGAAAACTGTTGACCGCTTCTCTCTTGCAGGAAACAAGCCTATGTTTATGTATACTTTTGTCTTTTTGAATTTGGTGCTAATACTGATATTCTCTAATGGACGACGGCTGGATTATGAATGACGGACTAGACGCTTGTAATTCACGAAGGTAAATGATTCATGAATGACGTCGCTTTGCTTTGATCCAAGGTCACAGGGGTCCGGCACTGAGGTCAGAATGTCAGTGTGCGTCACTCGGCATATCAGTCAAACAGAAGCGCCACAAGACCACTCCATGTTTATCTTTTCAAATGAATGTCAACTCGTCTCATGAGTGTTAAGGTAGACCATGGTATTCGCGATAATGATTCGCACCTGAATGTATAAGTTTTGTCCGAATGAAAACGAGTATGTTAAGAGAACTATGCATACGTGGTAACGCCATCATAGACTTCGTCATCAATCGGATTGATGTCGATACTCGATTGTGAAATGCTGCAAACCTGAAAATGGACTACCAGGCTATGACCATACTCGACTGGGATGGTTGCTGAAAGGGAGTATCATATATCCTGCTGACATCTCTAGTGGAACATGAAAAAGGCCAGCGTTGATGCAGAGGGTATGCCTACATCGTCAGCTGCAGAGACGGATAGTTCGATAACTGTGCCCAGATATTATTTCACTTCCACTTAAACTAACTGCCCATATCCCATTATGATGAAATGATTTGCCTTAAAATCAGGCACATGGATGACCAGGCAGTTTGGAAATATTGTTCAGAAGTTGAATGGATCTAAATCCTTAGAAATGGAGTCTATGATAGGTTAGCCATGCACCATTATATAAATGATGAATGGTCCCTGCATCAGTAAAAATCATTACACCAACATGCTCCAGTTACACATATTCCTGCATACAGTCATGACCTGTTCTACAGATTTGTGATGGTGATACAATCATGTATGACCCTTATGGAATTTCTGCATCAATAATATTTACAATTACAAGCGTCTAGTCCGTCATTCATAATTCAGCCGTCGTCCATTAGAGAATATCCGCGTCCATAATCCAAAGACCTATTCCATATAACAGTATTAGCACCAAATTCAAAAAGACAATCATACTATCCATAAACATAGGCTTGTTTCCTGCAAGAGAGAAGCGGTCAACAGTTTTCTCTGATGCCGGCAAGACATCATAATGTTCCAAAAATATCAAATCCGTATCGCTGATCAGTATTCTTAATCCATAATATTCGTTGTGAAGTCGTCATCTAAAGAATGATGTATCTCAGTCTCGCTTTGATTGTGCCTGTTCATATGAGTACCATGAGGATCTTGAAGTACATGGGTTCATACGGCCCCTAGCCCCGGGTTAAGCGGAATTAGACACAAGTTATGAAACGTAGCGCCATAGATCTTGCAACCTACGTTCGTATTTTGCTATCAGCATGCGATATATATCGCCAAATTTGAGAAACTTTGAGTGGGGGCGCTTAGTGGAATAGCCCTGTTTTATAAGTTTCTGCAACTATGTTTTGTGACGTTGATTAAAATCGTCACATTTAACACAGGATCTAGCAAATGCTACTAAGCGAGATATGTATACGCCATATGCAGGTCCCACTGGAATATTACTGTCCAGAAAGGGATAGTTTACGATGTCGAAATTGTAATACACCACTAGGACATTGTGCCAAGACACTAATAACACAATCTTCTACACATGCATAGCTTTGTAGTATTTTATGCAAGGAAAATTGAAAACCGTTTGGAATGATGCTGAAATTAAAGAAATTATGATGTTCGTTTCATATCATCAAATCTGGTTGAACGTTCCTATTGCTCGTATACTAAAATCTCCATACAGCCTCATCATTACTGTTGACAAATGTCGTTTCTGGATTGGTTCAATAGTTTGATATCCATTTTACATCACATACCATGCAATTATGGTTAGAAATGATTTCCTTCTGACAAAACCGGTCAGACACATTTTATTGATTTGAACAGAATAGTCTCTAGATTTGAATTCTAGGTGACTTTGGTGTTTAAATATTACACAGTTCCTTTATCTCTTCCATCCACTGGCTATTTAATACCTCACCAAAACACGGCGGTGAAGTAACCTGAGTTTATCTACTTTGCTTTCAAAGGTCCACGCTGATGTTAGCACTCTACCCCTGCCACATATTCGATATTCTGCTCCTGCCAACAAGATTCTTGTTTCGTTCTTAACTAACATTCAGATTCTCACGCTGGGGCGAGATCTACCAAGTTCCCAGTATGTATTTGGGATGGACACTCATCAATCATGATACATGTAGCACATGAAATGTACTCCATGTCGAGTAGAAATTGTCAACACAAAATAGTAAAATTAGTCCATTTTTACGCAACATGACGAGGAGTTCAATTTGCCACGCGCTCTCATCGTTTGACATGTTTTTGCATCGAAGGACCTACTATTGTTTAATCGGTGGGATATTATCATTTTAATATAACCGTCCTCATTCACCCCAAAATGGCGAACAACACCTCCAGCTCACACACACTTATAATGAATAAGATGTCACTCTGGCGAGGATACGATGATATAATTAAACGTATTATCATTTTATTTAGCATTTTATAATAGGGTAAAATCGTTTAGCTCTTTAGACAGGTTTAGAGAAAATATCTGATAGGTCATACCCCGCCACCCCCAACGTTTGGCTTGGAGTAAGGATAAGATCAGGTTTCATAAAACGAGCTATAATTACCCTTAAGCTACTGATCTTCAAAGGTTATAACCTAGGGTAGCAACTACATAATAATACCACTTTAGGAAACATTGGTGGAATCTGCTACCTCAAATGGTGCCAACTAAATAGGAATTATGTATTGAAAATAGAGTAAAAGGCCGGCAAAAACTGATTTCCCCTTTTTATGACGTCATAGTGACGTCATCAATGGATGTTTACTGGTCTCTATAAACAAGGACCTAAATGTAGTGTGTGGAAATTTTCAGCCCTCTAGCAGCAAGAATGATAAAAATATTCGAGGACCCATAACTCACCTCTCATATTTGGGTTCAGAATGGGGGCGGGGTATAGGGTTTCGAAAGTGTGCTATAACTACCCATAAGTTGCCGATCTGCAACTGCTATCACATATGGGTAACATCTACATAGAAATACCTCTTCAATGAACATGAATTAAATCTGCCATGTCAAGTAGTACCAGCAGAATTTGAAAAATCAATTTAAAAATGGTCAAAAAATAGACAATAAGTGGCTCACTGTGTCATTACGTCACTGTGACGTCACCAAATGCTTATATAACATGGTGTTTACTTGTTTCAATAGAAGAGCACCTATGTCCAAAGTGTGCCAAAGTTGTAGATCTGTAGAGGGAAGCATAAGAAAAATATCCGAAGGACCCTACCCCACCCCTCAAGTTTGGATTTAGAACCGGGAAAGGGGCAGGGTTGAACAGGCTTGGTATGCTACCCTTAAACTAACGATCTGCAACGGTTATCACATATGGATAACATCTACATACATATACCTCTTCAAAAAACATTACTAGAATTTGCCACCTCAGGTGGTACCAGTTTCGACTCTGGCCCATGAACTACTCTGATGTAAAATTTCGCGTTCTGGCATTATATGGGACCCATCATCAGGCCATTACTTCTTAATGATTTGTGTCATTGTAAATTGAGCCTAGATCGACTTTCTGTACACATCAATCCAATCCGCTTTTTGTACTGTTTCGAGTTTTTAGTAACTCGCAGTACGATCTTATACATTTTGCTGCAGAAGGTACAGATGGATAACTTGATGATGTGCTATCATCGATTTTGGTCTCTCAGACAAAATAAAATAGTAGTAATGAAATTTATTCGATGAATTAATCATAACAGAAATAATATTAACGTGTAAACCACGAACGGGTGATACAATTCTGTCGGTTTACGATATGAAAGTAATCGGATCACTCCACGGCACGTCTGCAAACTATGGCTCGAGAAAACACCTGTTGCACCTCCAATTTTAAGATTACTGCTCCCATGATAACTGAAATAACTTGACCTACTCTGTAAGCCTGACATTAAGAATGCACCGTGTCTTCATATATGCAAAGATTCAATGTGAGGTAGAGATACCCTTCCTGGTATATAGCAAGGTCGTTTCATGTGATTGTCCACATGTGAGGTCGTTTAACCCTACCAGGCCCGTGTGTGGGGGAGGGGAGGGGTGGAAGGGTCAAAATGGCCCCCCCTACCAAACTTACTGCGGTATCTCCAGAACGACAAAAAATTGAGAGCTGACATTTCGTGACTTAATAGGTTATCATATTGGGTTCATTTTCAGCCTATTTGCATAATCCCCCGAGTAGAGGATCATGGGTAAATTCAAGATGGCGTTCATCTGGCGTACCAGAAAAATGATGTTTTTTGTCATTTTTCTTCAAAATTTCGGCTTTTCTGCGATGAAAAGTGGGCAAGAACTATTTCATTTCACATCACATTAATATTTACTAATTTATGACAGTTTTTGCGGAAAAAACGACCAAAACAATTCCGCGTTTGAAAATGACGTCACTGTGACGTCATCAAAGCGGCCATCTTGGATGTTTTTTACATTTCTGGTAGAGCTTCACCCAAGGGTATAATGTGGTAAGTTTCAGTCCTCTAGCTCAAGGGATAAGAAAAATAATTAGGGGGGGCCATTTCGACCCCCCCTCAAGCCTGGACAGGTCCGAAAAAACCCAGGTCAGATAGAGTTAATGGAGTTGGACAGTTTTATCACAGGTACTGGCTGATGGCACACTTCCTTCAGTGAAAATTTTATAGATGTTTGCTGATCTTAAGGCTTTTTTCGGACTTATGTGATTGACTACATGGTAATGAAACGTGTTAGTTTTGCTCTTCACTATGTGGTCGGTGATGCCTATGACCCAGGAATCAACTTCCTGTCCATCACACTAGCCATCTCGACCATATAAACCTGTACCGTGCTCACCACGCCCATAAGTAACGTCATCAGCCTTCGGGTGATCGATTTTATTTTAACAGAAACAGTTTGCCCGGGCCCGATTTCAATATAACTCACCTGATAGTATCCTTCCTTCTTTTAATGAAGGTGTCCCATCTGGCCCTAAAATGTCATATAGATATAGTTTTGATGCGAAGAAAGTGTCAAAAGATAGGTACATGTACCAGTCCTTTATTTTTAAATAAATTACTTATACATTTGCCAAAAAGTTTAATGGTTACCCAATTTACTGATAATTCACAAGAGTCTGGGAGGATAGTGATATACATTACATATTGACATTATATAGATATCGTGAATACCACACCCATTGTCATCACTCGCATGACCTGTTTTCACCGCATACAGACGAACCTGTGTGGAGAATGACACACTATGAATTGCAAACTGGAATTCCAAGAAATTGATTAACACAATTACTTTGTTTTATTGAGATATCAATAGTAATTACAAGCGTCTGGTCCGTCATTCATAATTCAGCCGTCGTCCATTAGAGAATATCCGCGTCCATAATCCAAAGACCTATTTCATATTCCATATAACAGTATTAGCACCAAATTCAAAACGACAATCATAGTATACATAAACATAGACTTGTTTCCTGCAAGAGAGAAGCGGTCAACAGTTTTCAATGATGCCGGCAAGACATCATGATGTTCCAAAAATATCAAATCCGTATCGCTGATCAGTATTCTTAATCCATAATATTCGTTGTAAAGTCGTCATCTAAAGAATGATGTATCTCAGTCAAGCTTTGATTGTGTCTGTTCATATGAGTACCATGCGGATCTTGAAGTATATGGGTTCATACGGCCCCTAGCGGAATTAGACACAAGGTACGAAACGTAACGCCATAGATCTGGCACGCTACGCTCGTATTTTGCTATCAGCATGCGATATGTATCGCCAAATTTGAGAAACTTTAAGTGGAGGCGCTTGGTGGTGTAGCCCTGTTTTATAAGTTTCTGCAACAATGTTTTGTGACGTTGATTAAAATCGTCACATTTAACACAGGATCTAGCAAATGCTACTAGTCGTGATATGTATACGCCATATGCAGGTCGCAATGTATACGCCATTTGCAAGTTCCAATGGAATATTACTGTCCGGAAAGGGATAGTTTACGATGTCGAAATTGTAATCATCTCTTTTGTCATACAGTCGACGAGAGAGAAGGCCCGCTTCATTTTTTATAGAAATATAGGTCTAAATACGATGTGCCTGTAGGATTATCTGTAGTTTCCTTCAAATCCAGTGAAGGTGGATATATATCCTTCACTGTGTCATTTATATAGCGATTATCCACAGCGAGAAGATCGTCTATATAGCGTTTGGTGAATGAGAAGGAACAGGCTTTGAATGGATCGGTTTTTGAGCGCGCCTGCATATAGTCATATTCATAAGAGAACAGATATAGGTCAACCAATAGGGGTGCACAATTAGTACCAATTGGAATACCTATATGCTGTTGATATATTGTGTTGCCAAATTTCACATAGATATTTTTAATGAGAAATTCAAGCAACTCTATAAACAAAGAAACTTCCCATGAATGATATCTCTTGTATGTAGTAGAGCTAAAGAATGCTTTAATATATCTACATTAATATATCTACCATCAGTTTTTTTGAACACAGATACTATTAATGAACTTAGACGGTCAATAAGGTCCTGCTGAGGGATTGTGGTATAGAGAGTCGAGAAATTCCATGTGGATACATGTCTATACGGTATGTGACCTTTTCAAGTTCTTCCGTAAGACGTTTTGAGTTTTTCAATATCCACATGCATTCAATGCCAGATTTTTAGAAATAGTGGCGCAATACCTTTCCCAAAATGCTTTTATTTGCCGAAGGGCTCTCGTCAACAGGGTTGAAAGAAGCTTAGTGGTGCAGCTTCTAGAACCAGCTATGAATCTAGCTTTGTATGATTCAGATTTATTGAAATAAGGAAGTGCATACAAAGATAATAATAGTATCTGAAATTTGATGAAATGAGCTGTTTCCATAAAGATATCAACGGTAACTCAATTTTAATGGATGTGTTGTCTCTATAGAGATATTAATCATGTTAGTTGTAACACAAACAGTTGTTTCCATGAAAATATCAAAGGGCCCGGGTCACCTGAGATGAATGCTTGATACAGGTACAAGAAATCTATTACAGTCATATCAGACAGTCCCTATAATGAAACCCATGGCACAGTCCCAATAATTCCATCCACTGACTATCTCTTCAGCCCTACCAGTGGAAAATAAAAACACACTGAGAATGTATATAGTACTATATTGAACTAAAGAAACAACATTTTAATAGTGTCATTTGCTATTATGAGTATCTGGCAGGTGCATATATCACGAATGTAAAGTAATCAACAACAACAGTGAAGAGTGCAGCAGCATGAAGCAAAAATACATCTTCAATAGACAGTTATTATTGATATCGAAAAACATCTACTCCCAATTTGCTATAACAGTTAATGGACTTCCCCAATCTTCATCAAAGAAATAAAATATATGGATACATATATGCAAACAGTATCACAAATTAAAAGCATTTCTGTGCATATAATCCATCATCAGATAGTATCTTAAGGATAGCTGTCGCCTTAGAGGCAGTTTTTGCACCCCCGTGACAATTTGTCGTCTGTATCAATAAATATACAAGATAACCATAATAAACTATATATTTTATGAAAGCGTATATCGTAGGCATTCCAACTATATGATTTGTATAACCGACGCTGCTACTGTGTAGAAAATATTCCAATTTAAATAAAATTAAAATGAAAACAATAGCGTCTAATTTTCAATTGAAATTTCATGAAAACTCCTGGTCTTGTTTTAACTTTGATGGTATACCTTGATAGGAGACAATTCGAACTAGTAAACTTTATCTCATCTTTTTTAAATTTTTGCCTGGTTTTGTTTTTACAGCTATTTTACAAAAATAAATTGAAAAAACGTACTATTTTACGATCGTTGAATTAAAAAACTAATCCGAACTTACAAAAAGCAAGATAAAGTTTACTAGACCACCTTATAAGTAACAAGCATGCCAAATTTAAAAAGCGTAGCCTGGATAAATTTTGAGAAATAAACGTTTAAATCTCGGATTTTGTACAAAAATGAAAGGCTAGAAATCGGGCAAAATGTGTCTAGCTATACATCTGATGAATTAATTCAAATGTTTTGCTTGAATTCTATTGTCGAATACATTTTTAGTCTGTCTAATGGGACCTATTCGAATTCCTGTTTGTTCTGGACAACTATTACGCTAAGTTTTTTTCATCAAGGCGGTTCAAAGTTCAATTTAAACTTAAAAAACTTGTTCAGCTGAGAATTTTTCACACCTGTGTAGATCACTTCACGGCGGGTATCGGAGTGAAGTGTCACTGTTATAATTAGAAACAAAAATACCGATGTTTGCATGGTTTTGATCAGAAGGGGCTAGATTAATGTAAATAAGTAGGACTAATAGATAATTAGCTTACCATAATACTGCGGAATTAACAGACAAAAATAATAGTAGCCAAGCCCAAGCTAAGGCAATCTGCTTGATTGTTCCAGTGCCTCGGAAACTAAATTTTTAATCCTAATATTGAAGCACTTATATTTATAATTTTGATTTCATATTTTCACCAAATGTTAGAGAAAATAATGAATATTTGAATGAAGAAATAAAAAAATGACCAATTTTGACCCTCTAAGGGGACAGCTATCCTCGAAGCAATCAAAGCATGTAGGCCTGACTTTTAAACATCTGCAGGAGAGTTGAATTGGATAGGCTTGAAATTAGAATTGTAATTTATATCAAATGTTGCTCCTAGGTTGTAGAGTGGTATCACATCAGATACCTGTAACAGATAACAGATAATAACAGTAATGTGCTTATGGAGTCGTATGAGGTCAAAATGCATCATGTTCTAAGCTTTGCGGCACAGAAGGATGGAGCAGGGACCACAGCAGGGAGCGGTGGGCACAGGAGCAGAGAGCATAAGAGCAGGGATCCACATCAGTCACCGATACATCGCTGTCGGATTCTAATGCTGCAAGGACCCTGTCTTCATCGAAATCACTTGACCATCCAGTAGGCGATGGTGTGGACGTGACAGCTTCGGAATATAGCATTCGAAATGTTCTTTCGGAGGAAGTAGGCGAGTATGTCGTGCTAAGCGCTTGGGAAAATAGCATTGAAGCTGATTTTTCAGAGCAAGTGGACGGTTCTCCCTCATTATTGGCCTGAAAAAAGAAGACCAATAAAGCGGCTTCATTCAAGCGTAACTTTAGTTGAGAATGCAGAGTGCTTCCCCCTTATTAAGGAATGGGATGAGTTTGACAGGCTATACAAACTGGAACCTGGCTGTACAAAGGGACAGAACTTCAAAAGAAATGTAACAGTTAAGCATGCAGAGTACTTTCCCCCTTAGCCGAGAATGGCCTGTGTTTCCCAGGCTGTCTAATTTAAAAATTGAGCAACTCACCCGGTCCATCTTGACACGCTTCCCGATGTTAGCTTGTACAACGGAATCGCTTTCCTGCAATTGTCTGAAATGTCTCTTTTTCAGGTGTTCAGCGAAGTAATCTGGACGGCGTTTTGCTGTACCACACAGGTGATACAGAAATGAACCTTCATCCCCGTGCTGTAAGGCATAATGTGCCTTGGCAGAAAATCCGTGAGCAAAATCTCTGTCGCAGCGGAAACAGTACATATTGACCTCACTGGAGCTGGCAAATGTATCCGAAGGAGATGTTACATCGTCCACGTGTAGATGTTGACCACCGGTGCACACAATTTCCTCTTCATGTCTGTTTAAGCTACTCACAGTTGCGAGATAGCTGTTACAACGCTCACATTGGAAGCTTGCCATTTTTTCAGTGATTTGGGGGGGATTTGGCTTAATGTCACACTCAAGTTTGTTTCACTCATATGGTGATATGGAGAGAACCACCGCCCTTCGGCAAGTAACTGACAAACTTTCACACATGGACCACCAAGGCTCGAACCCGTGCCGGTTCAGCGGTGTGAGGTTAGCGGTCACCAGCGAAGCGCCTTAGATCACTCGGCCACCGAGGGCCCCAGTGATTTGGGAAGCGAGAGGAATATTTTGGAGAAAATTTGACAATTTAACGCCCGAGAAGGAGAAATAGTTCCGTCTATGATATCGTGTAAAAACACAATGAAGATTTTTCCTAAAAGCGGGAAAAAAGGATGTCACAAGACCTATTTTTGGAACGGGAAATACCCCTCAAATAGCTTCCGGTTCATACGTCATCAAGCGAAAGTGGGAAATTTCCTTCCAAAAATTGCTGATGTGCCCTGTCCTTCGACCCCAATGTGGCAAGATGCCTGGAGAAAGTTGGGACGAAAAGCTTGCCAGGGCTGGTGAACAGCCAGAGTTTATGTAAGTTGATAGACTAATTCAAAATATTGTTGAAATGTCCTTTATTGGAAGTCAATATTTTTAAAAAGTTGTTTCTGTTACAGCCTTACAGCAGATGCTGCGCGGAGTTGGCAAGAAATAGTACAGGAAGACAGAGAGAGAATAATAGAGGCGATGCGAGGCAAGCGAAATCACAAGTAAAAATTGTAAGTTTTTTTTTCTATAATTTATACTGCGGGGATATGACCATAAAGCCATATTAATATGGTAAAGCTCTCGTGAGAGTCTGTTAATGTGGTAGTATAACGTCAGTTTTGCTGTGTACTCTGAACGGATAACAAGAAGGCGGTGACGACAGGTCCGCTGATTTTTCCTCTCTTGTTTTTACTTGGATTGTTTACCATCCGTCAATATTTTATTTTATATCGACACTCTGTGAGTTACCGAAATATCGGCAATTCGAATGTAAAATTCTGATGTGGGCGAATTGCATTTTATAGCAATGACACAGCAACTTTTTAGCATGATGTGGTAAAATGCTACACCCCATCGTTTTTAGATATGTGGGGTGAATACTCAAAATACACTAACGGTCACATAGCCTATACCCCGGACCCAAACACCGGTGAGTGCATATTCCCAAATGTGTCAGCGTATATGAATCAAACTACAAGATTTTCACAAATTTATCAGCGATGACTGAATACGAGTGTCATAATGTAATGCTGGAAATTATATTGGAAAGAGGTATTTCATACTGCATATAACTCTATAACCCTGGTATATAGTGTATTCTATGTTTGTAATATATACGCTAAATGTGTGACTTATACTAGTGTAACCCAGAGAAAAATGCTTTCCGTCTCAACTTCAGCATCTTTGATACAGAAGCTCTGTTTGTAAATTTGTAACTCAGATTTTCCCAGCCGTTACTATAGAGATGCGTGACCTTAATCCGGGAGTCACTGCCGTCTTCATATGGCCTCATGTATAGATTCGTTCGAGAGGAGATGTATGAAGTTATTCTTAGTGCAGGCTAGTTGTCACCCGTGTGTTATATATCGGACATGTGTGACATTATTCCCTACCACTTCGTACAGTCTGAGCTTCCAAATACTCACGCGGTTAGCTATTCTATACCCAGGCGAAAGAAGCAGGGTTTATTAAAAACACATGTTGACCTTATTGAGTCAGAGAAATACAGCGGGTCTTAATAGCTTGGCTTGATACGAGTATGTGTGTGTTGGTAAATTGTAACCTAGATTGTGTAGACACTGCCCTGTATAGCGTACGTCGGTGGCCTAGATTTAACCGTGTAACAGTTTCATCCTCAGATCTGTAACCTATATACTTCAGCCTAGTGCATTATGTTTGGACCCCGTTTGACAACACTGGGATATGTATAGCGTTGTTAGAGTTGATGTTATACAGTCGAAGCTACTGACAAAAGATAAAAAGCGGGGTATATGTCTTTATAAATACGCTTAGCATGGTACACTGGAGTGTGGGAATTATGTCACGCTATATGTTAAAAAGGTTTTCCCCATACTTGTAGGTCATGTGTGACGTAAATCCTATGAATATTCATGTTTAGAGTTTAGTACAAAACAATTTATACCCCCTGTCGTATCGGCTCTCATAATTCGAATACGGGTTTCATATTTCATCATATTATTAGTCCAATAATTTCTCAATACCCCATATCACATTACGAGCGTAATTTGATACCTCTAACAGCCCCCTGGGGTAATTAGATCAAGGATATCGGGGTTACGACATGAACTGCTCAATACCTACTACTTCCATGCCTTTATCCATCGATCATACTATCAATGTAATTCTGCCTTTGCGGCGAACTGATGGAATCATGGCTTCTGCGGTTATATTTATTCAACAGCACTCCAATCGTGGTAACTGACCCTACAAACATACGTAGTAATATTTTTATATATAAACTTGTATTGCACAAATCCATCTGGGCCTAATAGTGTCATACAGATTTGGATGTTAAAGTCTGCTTATTCAAGTCGTCCGAAGCTCATGAATTTGTAGCTCATGAAGAGTAACTTATGTCGTAATTTTTTCTGTTGGTTTGCACTTCCCTTATATGTGTTGTAATTAAACATGATTCTCGCATTTACCACGTTTACCTCAGTTTGTGGCGTTTACTCCATCAGACGTCCACGATGTTCATCCATTAACATCAGATGAGTTATTTGCTTGGTTGATCTGTCATCTCAGCTCCCGAGCTAGCGTATCTAATTTCGCTTAAGCAGGTGCTGGAGACCGTGTGGATACTTCATAGTCTGCACATGAACAGCGCGGTTGAGATAGTAAGGCTAAGCCCGAGAATCCACCGTATTCTTGGGTCTAAAAATGAGGTGCCGGGGGAACCTTTCGTGTAAAATCATATGTTTGCTAGTCGCCAGACGTAGCCAATTTTCCCACGTCTTGCATATCACTTCAATTTATTACCTGTATATGGTAGAATTCTGCTGCTGGATTGTTAATCCCCGAGGCCCGCCCCCTGTACATGTCACTCGAAAAATAAATGTTTTGTTTTGTTTTGTAGGGGAATTTATGCTGTACGACGTCGGGCATTACATGTTAGTTTTTCTTGGTATTCTTGCATTTACCAGGCCTAGGTTTTCTCCATGTTGAGCTTCCACTCCATCAAAGGTCCACGATGCTCATCCATTAACCCCAGATGGGTTATTTGATTGAGCTGAACTGTCATCACAGCTCCTGAGCTAGCGTATCTAATTCCGGTTAAGCCGGTTCTATGGGTCGTGTGGATACTTCATTGTCTGCACATGAACAGTTGCAATAATAGCTCGGTTGAGATAATAAGGCAAAGTCCGAGAATCCATCGTATTCTTGTGTGTAAATGTGGGGTACCAAGGGAAGCTTTTATGTGGAGTAATATGGTTGCTTTTTAGTCATCAGATGTCAATTTTTCCCACCGCTTGCATATTGCTCCTATTTAACGTCATTTTCAACAATTTTTCCGTCATAGCACGACAGTTCCTATTATCCTGGACTCTGATCAGCTCAGCCAGTGCAACACCCTGCCACCCATCCAAGTATTGACTGACTTGCCTAGCTTCAGTGATCTGGCGAGAACGGGTGTGAGCAACGCAAAGCTTCTCCACGTCTAGTTTCATCTGGGCCACGCGTGACAAGTACTTGTAGTGTTGCGTCTTACATTTCTCTAGTTGATAGACTCATGCCAAAAGGGCTGTGGCGGTCAGCCAGATTTTGTTAGCGGGCTATATATACATGGCATTGTGACTAATGTCACAGGACCTACGAAGTAGGGTAGGCATTAGGACTCCGACGCGCACTTAACTCTTGGAAATCCCCCCGCCCCAAGTTGAAATTCTGCCTATATTAAGATAGGCACAGCCCACGTCAGAATCGCCAGTGATTTTCATCAAAAGTAGGTCGGCTCAGAACTTGCTGGTAACAGTCCCCTAAATGCACCTTCATGCAAAAAATCAAGGTTCTAATGTCAACGGTTCTCTTCATTTTGCCGACGAAAGGATTCGGATGGACTCACTCACTGACTACCGGACAATTTGCAGATGGTAGCCTACTTCGTAGGAACAATAAACTGTATTTCATTAATTCATATATGAAGTATTTCCTATGACATGTACATATATATTTGTTTACAATATCTCTCATTATTCTCTTGTATTTCACTCGAGTCTTATTTCGGGAATTAAACTATCATGCACTGGTCTATAACAATTATTTCCATGGTTCCTTCTCACGCTTTTCTTGAAACTCAACTACTTAGATAAAGGACTGCACAGCATTAATTTACCTCGAATCCTGAATGATCCAGAGGTACGCAACGCTGTACCAAACTATTTCAAGTTCACAGAACCTCCTTGCATTTCATATAAGTATACTAAATCTATAGCCACCAAAATATTCAATTACTCCAATGCTGTCAAGGAGTTTGACTGGAACTTATACACATCAGGAGGCTATAGTTGTGATTGTGAATCGTCGAACTTTATCTATACACCATGCAAACATATTGTGACTGGTGACCTTGATGTGGTGAGTCATAAGGATCTGAAATTACTCCTGATGAAAGGACCTAAATATAGAGAGCCAAGAAGAATAAATCTGAAGGCGGACCAGAAGATAGTCCTGTCTGCATTAGAACAGTACGTTATTGATTGGTCTAAGCGAGAAAAAGTTGAACCTACAGTACTCGCTGATTGTCTGGACCTCACCAAGAGCAAGGTCGTTGAAACAATCCGCCATATTGACAGAAGTACTCTTCCCCAAGCAAAACAAGTTCTGAGAAACGTCAATTCGCAAGAAGTTCTAGCAAATCTCCAGAGTAAATTCGTCATAGTACCAGCAGACAAAGCTCCGAATAATATAATATTCATATGTAAATATTACTATTACCAGGTGCTGGTTAAAGAATTGAGTGTGGACATATCTTCATCAAATACGTCTACTTACTCCCAAACTGCATTTACTCTGGAAGATTTATTTAACAATCACAAAAAGTTTCTCAGGAAAAGAGGTATTTGTCTTCCAACCAATCATATCGACATACCAAAAATATACTGGACTCCCAAAATGCATAAATCACCATACAAAGCTAGATTCATAGCTGGTTCTAGAAGCTGCACCACCAAGCTTCTTTCAACCCTATTGACGAGAGCCCTTCAGGAGGTAAAAGCATTTTGGGAAAGGTATTGCGCCATTATTTCTAAGAACTCTGGCGTTGAATGTATGTGGATATTGAAAAACTCAAAATGTCTTACGGAAGAACTTGATGCTAAAGGTCACATACCGTAGAGACATGTATCCACATGGGATTTCTCGACTCTCTATACTACAATCCTTCATCAGGACCTTAGTGACCGTATAAGTTCATTAATAGTATCTGTGTTCAAGAAAACTAATCGTAGATATATTAATGTCGGAAGCCATAAAGCATTCTTTAGCTCGACTACATACAAGAGATATCATTCATGGGATGTTTCTTTGTTTATAGAGTTGTTTGAATTTCTCAACACAATATATCAGCAGCATATAGGTATTCCAATGGGTACTAATTGTGCACCCCTGTTGGCTGACCTGTATCTGTTCTCTTATGGATATGACTATATGCAGGCGCTTTCAAAAACCGATCCATTCAAAGCCCGTTCATTCTCATTCACCAAACGCTATATAGACGATCTTCTCGCTGTGGATAATCGCTATATAAATGACGCAGTGAAGGATATATATCCACCTTCACTGGATTTGAAGGAAACTACAGATAGCCCAACAGGCACATCTTATTTAGATCTCTATCTCTATAAAATGAAGCGGGCATTCTCTCTCGTCGACTTTATGACAAAAGAGATGATTACAATTTCGACATCGTAAACTATTCCTTTCTGGACAGTAATATTCCAGTGGGACCTGCATATGGTGTATACATATCTCGCCTAGTAGCATTTGCTAGATCCTGTGTTAATTGTGACGATTTCAATCAACGTCACAAAACATTGTTGCAAAAACTTATAAAACAGTGCTATTCCTCCAAGCGCCTCCACTCAAAGTTTCTCAAATTTGGCGATACATATCGCATGCTGATAGCAAAATACGAACGTAGCGTGCAAGATCTATGGCGCTACGTTTCGTAACTTGTGTCTAATTCCGCTTAACCCGGGGCTAGGGGCCATATGAACCCATGTACTTCAAGATCCTCATGATCCTCATGGTACTCATATGAACAGTCACAATCAAAGCGTGACTGAGATACATCTTTTTTTAGATGACGACTCTATAACGAATATTATGGATTAAGAATACTGATCAGCGATACGGATTTGATATTTTTGGAACATCATGATGTCTTGCCGGCATCATTGACCGCTTCTCTCTTGCAGGAAACAAGCCTATGTTTATGTATACTATGATTGTCTTTTTGAATTTGGTGCTAATACTGTTATATGGAAAATGGAATAGGTCTTTGAATTATGGACGCGGATATTCTCTAATGGACGACGGCTGGATTATGAATGACGGACTAGACGCTTGTAATTAAGACAAATCCAAACTTTGATTCTGAAAGAGAACTGGTGTATAAAAAGGTAATTTATGTAATAAATGGGAACTTTGCAATACCTTATAAAAAATGAGGTCTAAAATAACTGAACAGTTCTTGAGAAAATGAAAATTTAAAAGATTGCCTTTATCAGGTTGAGAACAATAAATGTTGCTTTAAAACAAACATCGTTGTTTGCTTGCTTTGCGTTCTGAACCTCTTGCAATAGTATACATCCGACAGTAAGCTCGCACTCAGTTTTCCTATGTCATTTGCTCCAGACATCATAACAGTTGCGCTAGAATAGCAAGAATAAACTGTATTTCCCCTGATTTTGCCGTATGTGGGACAAACCTAAGAACTAATACAACGTTGTAGCTTGGTACAGAATCCTGTAGCTAGCTGCTTAACGTTGTTTACAATACCAGCATATTGCTAAGATGACGATATAATTAGAGGTTCAATATCAAATACGGATGCATGAACCTAAAGCAAGGCTATTAAAGTTATATGTTATTTGTTATCTGTTGCACCTACTTGTGTTGGGAGGTAGAGACTAGACAACTAACATAAGCGTTAGAAGTAATTATACCGTGCGTTGGTCTAAACAGTCAGCTGTACAAATAAGCCAAGTACTCTTATGTCAGGAATTAGCCATTCATTACGTCATTGCTGTCTCGGCTACATGAAACCTGTCTATAGTGGCTTAGCTTCCCTCCACCCTTTTGTGGAGACGATAACATTTGACAGCTATCAAATTGTGTCTTCATCTTACATCAACAAATTGCATGTATTGGACATCACACGCTTGCGAGCACAGGTATTTCTCCAGGGAAACTTTCAAACCAAACTTTGTGAAAGTAATCTCGATATTAAAAAATCGATGGACAATATGAAATACTAGCGAATATGCTTTACACACTTGCAGATAATTTGTTCGAATAAGCAAGAGTTACGCAACTTGTCCGATGATTTCTTATTTCATATTCGTGAACTGTGCCTGGACAAAATTAATCGTCAACAACGAGTTGCAGAGCAAATTGCATAGCAAATGAAACAATTACACAAAATTATTAAGTAGATCCCCAGGGGTTACATGTAAAGAAACCACATTTGTCAGATCATTTATAACCACACCAACTGCACAGTTCAACCCTAATACACGTTGAACCATTTTGACTGCAACAGGTGACCATCCAAAAGCATTAATGGCAATGTCAAACACACATCACAACCCAATATGTGTCAAGTCACTCGTGACATTTATCAAGTACACTGTATCAAGAAATTGTAGACATTGATAGAACACAATAGATATTTGCAGCACAGAATTACAACACATATAAAACTGACCGTTAAGAGCGATAACTCTTATCTAAACATATCTATCGTATAGTGATATAAATGGCATCATGTGCCAGAATGGTCATTTTACATGGTGTATATGCACACGTTTGGTGTGGTGTGGTAAAAGAAATGTGGAAAAAGTGCCATTCACGCCATACAATCCTCTCATATTCTAGCGTATATCACAGGTGGGTTAAACCTCAGGAGCCAATAGTTGCCGTGGTGTCTAACTCACATCGAATCTAGAAGAAATATAAAGAATTGATAAACGAACTTTCCACCCAGGTTATCTCATCGTCATATGGATATAATGAACTACATGGTTCTTTATTAGTAACCATGGTAACCGCATATGGCTTACATATATCTGATATGACAATTTCAACTGATCTTACAAAATGTAGAAACTGGTTCGACATTTTGAAATGAGTTGTAATTCAACCTCAGCTAATATAGACTATTCACGTCCATGTTTTGTATCCCTGCTGTCAACAATGAACTGAAACTGCAGCGATAGATACGGCAGTAGCTTTCCACATCAACCAACAATTACAGCATAATGCCCAGTCAGATTTTCGGACAGAATTCCTCAGGGAGGCTTCCCATCCCTCACTGATCATGTCTCCTTCCACCATGTTTCCCCAAAGTGGCCCAAATCAACACAGGAGGTACAGTTTGAAGCCGTATCTGCGAATTCAAATTTCAGATTTATCAAACATGTTGAAAAATCACTTCCACAAAGATCCGCTGTCCAATTTCTAAACAATGTAGTTCGTGGGCTGTGACCCGGAAGTGATTATTTCCGGTATGATGCCAAATGGTGGAGTGAGCCTGTGAAACGGAGCATGCGCTGAGGGGCGCTATCCACATTAAAAGTAGGGTGTCTTTTTTTAATATTCCAAGTTATCAGGAATTATCGTAAATCAGCATACAAAGTAAGATTCATAGCTGGTTCTAAAAGCTGCACCGCTATTCTTCTTCCAACCCTATTGACGAGGGCCCTTCAGGAGGTAACATTTTGAGAAAGGTACTGCGCCACTGTTTTAAAAAAACACTCTGGCGTTGAATGTATATGGATATTGAAAAACTCTAAATGTCTTAAGAAATAACTCGATGCTTAAGGTCACATACCGTACAGATATGTATCTAAATGGGATTTCTCGACTCTCTATACCACGATCCCTTATCTAGACCATATTGGCCCTCTAAGTTCATTAGTATTATATGTAATAACCCTACCTCGCCTGGTTTGGTGGAGGGGGCCGAAATGCCCCCCCCCCACCAAACCTTCTGCGCTATCTCCGGAACGACAAAAAAATGGAGAAATGAAACTCCGTGACTTTATCGTTTATCACATTACGGTCATTTTGAGCTTATTTGCATGACCCTCCGAGTAGAGGATCATGGATAAATTCAAGATGGCGACCACGTGGGGTACCAGAAAAGTTATTTTTTCGTCATATTTCTTCAAAATTTCTGCTTTTACGCAATGAAAAGCGGACAAAAAATATTTTATTTCAATTTACATTAATATTTACTGATTTATCATGCAGCTTTTTCGGAGAAATTGCATAAATAATTTTTTTTGAAAAATTTGATCGAAAAGTCAACCCAAAAATGCCGTTTTTGAAAATGACGTCACTGTGACGTCATCAAAGCGGCCATCCTGGATTTTTTTACATTTTCTGGTAGATCTTGACCCAAGGGTCTGGGATGGTAAGTTTCAGCTCCCTGGCTCAAGGGGAGCCATTTCGCCCCCCCCCCCCGGCCAGGATACGTCCCAAAAAGTCAAGGCCAGATAGGGTTAAAGCAAACTGATAGCCGATATATTAATATCAGAAGTCATAAAGCATTCTTTAGCTCTACTACTTAGAAGGGATATCACGTACGGTATATCTGTTCTATACGCCTATGTGCAAGCGCTTTCAAAAACCGATCAATTCAAAGCCCGTTCCTTCTCATTTACTAAACGCTATATAGATGATCTTCTCGCTGTGGATAATCGCTATAGGAATGACGCAGTGAAGGATATATATCCACCTTCACTGGATTTGGAGGAAACTACAGATACCCCTAACGGCGCATCATATTTAGACCTGTGTATCTTAGGAAAAACGACCAGTCGCAATTTGCAAAGTACCAAAGCTAGAAATAATACTTTTGACTGAGATGCCTGGGAGATCTAAGTAATCTGTCCATCCGCATGAGATATACCGACAGTTACGAAGGTTACAAACTCTGACAATGGGCCAATGCCTTCTACCGTAGCGCAGTGACTTGAAGATTGCTACATATAGCAGATATGGTGTGGATGGTTGGAAGAAAACCATTGTTGCAAGTGAAAAGTTTACCTTAAATGGAAGTTACAGGAAATCTCTGCTACAATGAACTGAAAACTTTATCT